>PVKV010027650.1:0-26123 GCA_004027835.1 Alouatta palliata | reverse complement strand
AAAAAAAAAAAAAAAAAAAAAAATGTGAGACATCCTCATTTTCAGATGATGGTGAGCTATTTAAAAGGTGTGAAAATCCAGTGTGTGTGCTGGGGACGTGGTGGTGGGGATGCAGTTTGCTGTCTCAGATGGAGATTGATGGATCCTGATCTTCTGTTGGGAATATTTGTCATCTCGGAGTTCATGAGCAGTGACTTAATCTCCCCCAGCTATCTCAGAAATGCAGGCTGCCCCTCCCAGAAGGGCTATGTGAGAATTTTGATGCAATCCATCAGTTCCCACCCAACTCTTGAAATGTGTCATTCTCTGAACCCCAGCAACATGATGATACTCCTGGCTTCCCAACCCTGGCTGCACAATGGAATCAACAATACTGTGCCCAGGTCCCATTCCCAGCAGTTTCGGTGTCATTGGTCTGGCTGGGGCATTGCTTGGGCATAACAGGCTGGCAAAGCTCCCTGGGGGACTCCAGCCCATGGTCAGCATGGAGAAGCACACGTCTCTGGGCCTGGCCTTCTTGGGCCCAGCATGGGTCCTCTGTTCTTCTGATTTGTGCCACCTTGAACAGCTGAAGGGGGCACCCATAGCTCTACCTTTCCCTGTCTCCCAGCCCAGCCTCCGGTGTGATTCAGGAAGCTAAATTACATTAATTACATTTCAGAATGTTTTATTCTTGTTGTCTATAACACAAAATAGCCATGCTTGTGCCTTTCATAACCGATAGATCAGCTCTAGCAAAATTGTTATGTGAAAGAGATATGGCGGGCATCATTCAATAATTCAAAGAATGGTCACACTGGCCAGATGAACCAGACTTCTTTGTCTTCATGGGAAAGTTGTAGCCACAGGGATTTTAGGAGCTCAGTTAAGATGATGTGCAAAAATGTAAAGGTCAGATTTGCCTTTCATAACATCTCATTCCCACGCATCCCAACTCTGTCCCCACAGGGGTTGCTTCATAGATGTAGATGTTGCTGTGTCCTGATGTTCAGGTTGTGCACTGCAGAAGAGTGTTACACTCAGAGGGGTACTGTTTACATCATCGTCATGTACTAAGTTATGTGAGTTATATGGGTGGGCATGAAGAATCCAAACCTCCTGGCAAGTCCTGAGGCAACAGAGGAGAGACCCTCTTCATAGGCACACATGGCTATGTACATATTCCTGAGTGACTGTGCACCCACAGTGCCCTGGCATACCCATATGCACATGGCTGTGCCCTGAGATTGCCTTTCAATCTCTGCTTTAAGGGGCCCAATTCCTAACTTTCATTAAGTTAGGAATTAATGAATTCCATGACATCCGGTCCTGAGTCAGGACCGGATGTGTCACCTTATCTGGGGGTTGGAGTTAGGGTGGAACATGGAGTGTGCACACAGCCAGTGGCATGTGCACCTGGCACCCGGGAATGTGTGTGAGTGGCAGAGAGTGGGCTCACTGCTCCTCTGGCAGAGCTGCTGGGGTTGTGCAATAGCGTGCTGTCCCTGTCAACTATCACCGTGTGACAAATGATCCCCAAACCCAGCAGCGATCATTTCCTGAAGTGACGTTGTGTATGGCTCCTGTGTCTGAAGGAGGCTGGGGATTAGCTGCTCTACCCTAGGTTCTGCTGGGCGGCTCCATTTCTAGCCGTGGGTGCGGCTGAACTTATTCCTCCATGCTGACTGGGCTGTGGTCTGTGCCATATGTGTTCATTCTGGGACCCAGGCAGCAGCTCTCCAGGGATGGTTCTTCCCATGGTGTTGATAGAGGTGTGAGAGGGCCACCCCACCACCCAGCCACACTGCATACCTGGGCTTGCCCAGAGCTAAAGGCACATGGCATCCCACACAGCCACTCCCCCATGGTGGCCAGCACTCTCACCCACCTCTCTCCCTCCTTCCTCTTCACCCCCAGCTTCTCATCTTCCCCCAGACTCCCCATTCAGCAAAGTAAAGCTTGGCACTGCCCAACCAAAGCTGTCTAATGCTCCTCCAGCTCTCCCCCCGGGGATGATCTCAGTCCATCGCACCGCAACATATCATTACCCAACAATAATTTTGGGACAAAGGACGTGTTCAAAAGAGTGCAGCAACCCTGTGGCTCAGGTGCTAGGGACTGGAGAACCTCACCTGATCAGAGGCAAGAGCTGGAGCCACATCCGGCCGGTGGTATTCCCTCACCAATCACAGGCGGCATCCAGCCAGTGAAAGAAAAGAACACATTCACAGTGGAGGAAAGACAGTTGTACAGGCGGCTTATTGCGCAGTGGTTGAGAACAGGGACTACAGAGCCAGACTTTCTGGGGTCAACTCCAGTGCTGCCATTTACTCGTCAGGTAACCTTGCAGAAGTCACTTTATCCCTGTACCTCTGTTTTCCCATCTGTGAAATGGGACAATAATAAGTTGTGAAGAGTAAATGAGTTAATCCATGCTAAGCAGTGTTTCTCAGCCAGGGTGATGGTGTTCCCCAGGAACATCTGGCAATGTCTGGAGACGTGTGTCGTTGTTAAAACTGGGAGGGATGCTTTGGCATCTAGTGGGTAGAGGCCAGCGACACTGCTAAACTTACTGCAGTACACAGGACAGCCGCCTTCGCAACCAAGAATCAGCCACCTGAAATGCTGTTAGTGCTGAGCCTGGGGAGCTTTAATGTGGTGTTCTGGATACTACCTTGTACCTAGTCAGTGTTAATGACTGTTGGTTAGAATAGTCAATGCCGGCTTACTCCAGGGCCTCTGTTGGAGTCACTTATCCCTATGGCCACAGAACCTGAGCTTGTTACTAAAGCCTTTTCCTTCATTCACTGTAGCCGATAATATTTGTGATGAGGATAATGGTGATGATGCTGATCATGATAATAATAGGTATTATTATTACAACAGCTCCCATTTCTTGTGCACCTAGTATAGGCCAGATTTTTTTTTTTTTTTTTTTTTTTTTTTTGGAGACGGAGTTTCGCTCCTGTTGCCCAGGCTGGAGTGCAATGGCTTGATCCCAGCTTACCACAACCTCTGTCTCCCAGGTTCAAGCCATTCTCCTGTCTCAGCCTCCTGAGTAGCTGGGATTACAGGCACCCGCCACCATGCCAGGCTAATTTTGTATTTTCAGTAGAGATGGGGTTTCTCCATGTTGGTCAGGCTGGTCTTAAAACTCCCGACCTCAGGTGATCCGCCCGCCTCAGCCTCCCATAGTGCTGGGATTACAGGTGTGAGCCACCGCACTGGGCCTACACCAGATATTTTGTCAGACATCTTCTTTACATTTCCTATGATCCTCACAGTGAGGATAGCTCTGATTGGCCCCCACTTTGCAGAGGAAACTGAAGCTCAGAGAGGTGAAACATCTCACCCAAGATACCATGGTGTCCAGACGGACAGAACTCAGCCTGTTAAACTCTGGAATGCCACACATGGAGCCACACCTGCTGCTGTCAGAGTTTCATCAGAGTCAGAGTGGTGAGGTCAAGGGCAGGCTCTCTCAGTGGAATCAAGGGCTGCCCCCAAAGCCCTAATTGCCACTTTTGGGGGAAGCCCTTGGCTGGGTTGCTGAAGCCAGGCCACGCTCCCTGCCCCAGCAGGTCCAGGCTAAGCTGACCTGGTTTGGTTTCTGGAGAGGAGGCTTGGCCATGCCTCCACCGGTTCATCCCGATAGCCTGCATTCTTGCTCCCTCAGTCATGCTGGCTTTCGGCTTCGCAGGCTCTCGCTTCTGTGGCTGTCAGCCTTGTATGGGTTTCTGCAGCCCTGCCCTTTGGCAAAGGCCTTTGCTCTACTGTCATAGGATTCTCAGTGCCTGCTGTGACCTCAGGGGCAACGATCTCACTAAGATCATCTTGCAAAGCCTCCTTCTCTACTCCTGTTTTCCCATTTTACAGATTTGGAAACTGAGGTCCATGGAGGAAAAGAGACATGTCCACAGCTGCACAGAGCATGAGTTGGGGAGCTTGGACTGAGCTGAGGACATCTAGGCCCTGCCTCATCTTCCAGGACACCTAGAAATTGGGGAAATGGGAGGAAGTTCATGTGTGTGGAGAGAAGGGCTTTGCATTCAGGAAGGCTCTAAGCCACTGTGAGGGCTCTGGCCTTTTGACTCACTGGGGGGAATATATTTCTTCCATGGTCTGTGCTTGTAAGCCCCTGACCACTTTCTGCAGGACAGGAACTAGAGGCCACTCACTGGCTGGGAAGTCTTGGGTGAGTCACTTGCCCTGTCTGAATCTTAGATAGGAAGAGCCCAGAAGCAACATATATTGATCAAACTAACATTGACTGAGGACTTCCTATTCTAAGCCCCTTATGTGTATTAGCTTCCTAGTAACTGGCTCAGTAAACATTTGCTGAATGAGTGAATTGGCTTTTATGCTACACTGCCCCAGGAAGTCTCTGTTAGCTTCATATTAAAATGAGGAAGCTGAGATCCAGTCAGGTTTGGGGACTCCCCAAGGTGACTTTGCTAATAAACAACAAATCTAGGATTCAAGTTCAGACCCGTTTGACACTAGAGCCAAAGTTCTTGACTTCTAAACTTACAAATCTGTTTGTCTATTGCTGAGTGGCACATAACAACATCATTTTATTCTGCTCAGGGATTTGATGGATGAAGAATTGGGACAGAGAGGGCAAGAATACCTGCTGTCTGCTCCATGATATCTGGGGTATCACCTGGGAAGCCTGAACGGCTAGGAGTGACTTCATGCGGGGGAATGGAGTCATCTGTCTGGAAGCTTCTCCACTCATGTATCTGACATGTACACTAAAATGATTCAAGGGTGAGGTTCGGCTGGGGCTGGTGAGTGGAGCACCTGCATGTGACCTTGCACTTGGCCTGGGCTTCTCAATGTAGCCACCCATTCCAAGGAGCAAGCAGAGAGTGAGAGCCAGGTGGGATCAGCTTGGTCACTATGATGAGACAGAGAAATCACATCGCTTGTCCTCTGCTGTGTTCCCTCGGCTGAAGCTGTCACAAGCCTGCCAGATTCAATGGGAGAGATATAGGCCCCACCTCCCCATGGGAGAACTGTCAAAGAATTTTTGGACCATACATGATATCTGCTTACAACTACTGTATTCCAGGCAGTGTTCTAGACACTGGGGAGGCAACAGTGAGTAGAGAAGCCAAGAAAGAAATAGTCCCATTTGCAATTAATGTGTTATACAAAAGCACATAGCAGGGTCCTAATCCAGATAAGGGGTGAGAAAAGTGTTTGAGGAAGTGACTTTGAGTCTGAGACCTGAAGGGTAGCTGGCAAACAAGGGAAGGACATTCCAGGCGGAGGGAAGAAGGAAGGATGGGAGATGAGACCAGAATCGTAGGCAGGTCAGTCCAGTGCCTTCGGAAGGCATTTGAATTTTATCCTCAGCGTCCTGGGATACCATGAGGATTCCTAGAGGGGGAGACAGGCCAGTTTTGTGAGCTTGGAAGATCTTTCTGAACCAGAGAAGGATATCTAGAAGAAACACAGGAAGACTGAGACGAGGTGGTTCAGGCTGAGAAGTGATGGTGGCTTGGACCAGCGTGGTGGTTAGAAGTTAGTGGATATAAGAGTTGTATGAAATGTAGAATTCATTCGGGGTTCATGGGATGTGGAGGCACCAGAATGGGTGTGAGGAGTGGCTCTCAGAGTGCTTGATGGTAACATCTGGTGAGACAGGGAACTCTGAGACGGGCACAGTGTCTGCAGTGGGGAAGGAAATGCATTCAGATTACTTCACTTACACCTGGGGGCTCCCTAAATCATCTAGTGTGGCAGTTAAGTGCCCTGGCACTGGAGCTTGCAACCTGGGTTCAAATCCAGGCTCTGCCGCTTGCCAACAGGACAAGTCTGGGTGGGTCCCCCAATCCTGTTGGGTCTGTTTCCTTGTCTGTGAATTGGAGGCAATAGCACCCCCACATGGGACTGACGTATTAAACTGATGCTTGGCCAGGCTTGATGGCTTACATGTGGAATCTCAGCACTTTGAGAGGATTACTTGAGTCAAGGCATTTGAGAGCAGCCTGAGAAGCATAGCAAGACCTCGCCTCTACTGAAAATAAAATATTAACTGGGCATGGTGGCACGTACCTGTAACTCTGGCTACCTGGGAGGTTCAGGCGGGAGCATACTTGAGCCTAAGACTTTGAGGCTGCAGTGAGCTATGATCGCACCATTGCACTCTAGACAGAGCAAAGCCCTTTTCAAAAAAAGTAATAATAAACTGATGCTTGGAAATGTTTGCTGCTGGGTGTGTAGTAAGTACTCAGTAAGGGTTTAGAAACCAAATTACAACTGGACATAATTGACGCCGCCTATATTTAGGACGTGTATACTTCTTTGCATGCGCTGCACATCAACAAAGCACTGGAAACAAAACAAACAACATCGGCTGTGTTTGTGAGGCTCTGAACACATTTTGTGGATGTGCTCTCTTCCTATCATTCTCCTCCTAAAAGTGGGTTGCTCACCGCCACGCTGCAAAATGTGATGTTGGAGCAATTACACCTTCAGCACTGCGTGTTTCATTTTGTTTCTGTTTTTTCCTGTGCCCCTCTCTGACCTCCTCCGAATGTTCATCCAAAGAAATAATTGTTGCCCCCTCACTGCTTAGCTATCAAATGATGATAGTGTTGACAATTTTGCTCTGGTTTAGTTGATGCAGTTTTCAAATTGTCACGAAAACACACAGATGCCGGTAATTTCAAAGCGAATCGCAAAGCAACCAAAGAAACAGAGCTGTGCCCCCAGCATGGGGTGCCAAACAGATTCGCAGGAGGCCCTGACTAGCAGTTTTCCCCAAAAGCGTAAATAGAGCAGAACAGCCAATTTTATAATTAACTGAGACTTGGTCTCCAGGGAAGCTTCTGCTCCGTGCAGATGCTCAAGACGTCGCCAGGAGATTGTGCCCTGTCCCATTGTTCCGGCTTTGGCTGATCGGTGGTATCTTTGCTTTCCTACATTTTGAGTCTGTTTTGGGATGGAATTGATTATGACTCGGAGTTGAGCTTCGTGTAGGCAGGATGCTTGGGAGGAAGCCATAAGCCAGGGTCTATGGTAAAATCCTGGCAGGACAGGCCATATGCAAAGAGAACATGGGCCCCTCACTCAAACGTTGTGAAGAATTTTGAGATGGTGACAGTGGAGCCCTGAACCAAGTGTGGGCTGCTTCTATACCCGGGCCCTGTGTGACTGCACAGGTCACACAGCCATGGAGCTGGCCCTAAGTCCTGGGTTACACCTCCAGAAAGTCGGGGGACAACAGTGACTGAGGTCATAGGCAGAGGGCAAAATACGGCCTCAGAGACTCCAGGGTGTGGGATCCACAAGGGGGGCTAAGCAGAGAGCAGGGGTAAAGTCAAAATAAACGAACAAAAATCTAGTAAAATAGCCCTTTTTTAGAGGCAATGTGGCAAGATTTCACAAACCCTTTGATTCAGCAATTCTACTTCTAGGATTCTCTTCTACTGTACAAAGGAGCAAAGGTACCAGATGGTATTACTTGTGATACTGACGAATAGAAACAAGCCAAGCCTCCATCAAAAGGAGATGGGGATATTTCGAGTAAATGCAGGGTGGGGACCCTCCGGTGAGCGTCCAGCTCCTCAGCAAAGATCTATCAAATGCTTAGCGTGCATGGGAAGCTTGTGGGGCTGGTGGAGGACTTGAGTTTGGTGTCTTGGCTGACATGAGCCCAAAACAGCGTCCACTGAGGGGCCACTCCAGCCCCTCCAGCCCCACACGTCTTCCAGTTCACGTGCCTGATACTGACCCCTCTGCCTTTGGTTCAACACCTTGAGAGAATGAGATTGGCTCAGTGATGATAACGCCTCTGTGCTCAGGTGCTTGCTCTGTTCAAAGCTGGCTGGGAGAGGGTAAAAGATGAGACGCTCCTATGATACCAACAGGAAAACCAGGGCTTGGCAGCGAGACTCACCAAGAAGGAGGTAGAGGTGCAGGGGAAGGAGACAGGAGATGCTCTGGGTGAAAATTCAGTGAGATCCGTGAGGGACTGCCTTGTCATTTCCTTACCTGTCCTGGTGTTTAATCTCCTCTTGTGAATGCTGCCTCCACCATATGTATGCCTTTGGGTGAAGTATGCCTGGGGAGAGATATGAGATGTCTGCACACTGAAGTGTTAGCATGGAAAATGTGGTCGTAGTCACAGGAGGATGACTGATTTTCCACTTTGCTCACTTCTGCATTGCTGGGAGTTTTTACAATTACTGCATATTGATTTTATCATGGAAAATATAGCTAACAAAAGTATGTTTCAAGGCTGGGCTCAATGGCTCACTCCTGTAACCCCAGTACTTTAGGAGGCAAAGGCAGGTGGATTGCTTGAGCCTAGCAGGTTGAGACCAGCCTGGGTAACATGGCAAAAACTCTGTCTCTATGAGAAATACAAAAATTAGCCAGGCATGGTGGCGTGTGCCTGTAGTTCCAGCTGCTCAGGAGTCTGAAGTGGGAGGATGGCTTGAGCCCGGGAGGCAGAGGTTGCAGTGAATCGTATCATACCACTGCACTCCAGCCTGGGCAGCAGAAGCCTTATCTCAAAAAACAAAAACGAACAAATGAAACAAAAACAGAAAAGCATAATTTAAGAAAAAACAGCGTGTGGATGACTTTCCCTTTTTAATCTAAATGAGTCTTCTGTTTTATTTATTTTTATTTTATTTTATTTTATTTTATTTTATTTTATTTTATTTTATTTTATTTTTGAGATGGAGTTTTGCTCTTGTTGCCCAGGCTGGAGTGCAATGGCATGATCTCGGCTCACTGCAACCTCCGCCTCCTGGGTTCAAGCGATTCTCCTGCTTCAACCTCCCAAGTGGCTGGGATTACAGGTGTCCGCCATTGCACCTGGCTAATTTTTTGTATTTTTGGTGGAGACAGGGGTTCACCATGTTGGCCACGCTGGTCTCAAATTCCTGACCACAGGTGATCCACCCGCCTTGGCCTCCCAAAGTGCTGGGATTACGGGTGTGAGCCACCACACCCAGCCGAATCTTCTTTTTTAATAGGGCAGTTCAAACCACCTATGTTTATTGGTTTCCTTTGCCTTTTGTTTGTTTCCACATGGGCACTTAAATACCTATAGAACTTGCAGAATATACATTTTTCCTATTTGTGGAAACTGGGAAAATGGATTTCTTCCCTCTCTTCTGGCAGGGGTAGTTTGCGGTCTGTTTGCTAACGTGTCAAGGTCTAGGAGATTCCAGGCTAGTATTTTTGTCATTATGACCAACCCCACCATTTCTCAAGGATTTGGACCGGCAGCAGAGACATTTTGTTCCTAAGTTCTTCTGAAGTCCTGGACTTCATTTATATGGACCAGGAAACTTGCAGTGTCTTACTCTGAGATTTTTTGATTGCATGAAGCAGAAATTCATTCAGTGGAGCTTGGGAAGAAGAGGGGGATTAAAGGGAAGGATGTAGGAGTTGGGGCTCTAGGGGTAAACCACATAGCCTGGATCATGAGAGGCTGCAACTGGGATTTGAAAAATCAAGCTTAGGTCACCCCACATCCCTCCATGGCTGCAGAGGGGCCCCTCTCTGCTTCTCTTGGAAGACTGGCCACTCCAGACCCTCCAGCCCCACCCGGCTTCTGGTTCATGTGCCTGATACTGACCCCTCTGTCCTTGGTTCAACACCTTGAGGGAACGAGATTGGCTGAGTGATGTATAGCGCTTCTGTGATCAGGTACTTGCTCTAATAAGAGCTGGCTGGGAAAGGGGAGGAGATGAGGTGCTCCCATGACATAAGCAGTGCTTGGCAGCCAGACTCACAAAGGAGGAGGTGTGAGGGAAGAAGACAGGAGATGCTCTGGGTAAAAATTCAGTTTGATCATGAGGCGCTGCCCTGTCATTTCCTCGCCTGGTCTGGGGTTTAGTCTCCTCTTGTGAATGCTGCCTCTACCATATGTATGTCCAAGCCTGTTCGCCTTGACCAAGAAGGTGGAAGCAAGCAGAGTGGTCTCTGTCCCCTGCAGCACTGCTGGTTTCCAAGGTTCCCATAGGGGTGAGGGGTCACCAGTCAATTTGCTGAGATCACCCTGAAAAACATGCCTGGGAAGCTTTCTCAGCCCCCAGGGGCCCCAGGCTGAATTCTGGAAAGCCACAAGTCTCAGCACAGACCTGATCTCCCTGCACCTTCCCGACTTGCTACAGCTCTGGCCCCTCCTCGGACCGAATGAATCAGCTTCCCCAGAAGAATCCCCTGCGACTATGCCCTGCTGGTTGTTCCCACTCCCGGATGTCCTCAGTGGAGAGCTCCAGCATGGACGGCTTTTGGATGGAGGTGGAACGGATCCAACAGAGGGATGAGCTGAGAGAAGAGGACAGTGGCGGGAATGAAGGCCAGCTTCCAGAGGGTGAGGGACCCTGGCTGGGGCCTATAGGGGTAGTGGGAGGGCTTGATTCCAGGCAGAGAAATGTGAGAGGATGCAGACATGAACCAGAACATGACGCATTTTCTCTGTTGCCTGGACTGGTGCAGTATCCTCTTCACTGCTCTCCCTACTTCACCTATGCTCCTCACTGCCTGTCCTCCATGCCACAGTCAATACAATCTTTTAGTAATGCAAATTAGATTATGTTCCTCCTTACAGTGAGTCCTTCAGAAAATATTTATTGAGTGCCTATTATGTGCCAGGCACTGTATGAGCACTGGGGATACAATAGTGAACACAAAACAGTTTCCTATCTATGGAGCTAACGTTCTAGGGAAATTCTAAGCCATCTGCTCAAAATCCTCAAATATCCCTCCATCTATCTCAGAATAATAGACAATTATGTGTCCCTATTATCTACAACTATGTAGCAAACCACCTCAAACTTAGCAGCATAATGCAAAAATAATCAGTTGTTATGACTATTACTAAGCCTCACTGTTGGAGGGGTTGACTGGGCTCAGCTAGGCAGTTCTTGCTCAGGGTCTCTCATGCAGTTACAATCAAATGGTGGCTGGGGCTGGAGTCATCTCAGAAGATTTCTCATCTGTGTGTCTGGTGGTGGATGTCATCAGGGGGCCTCATCTGGGATTATCATCTGGAATACCTGCATGAGGCCTCCACATGTGGCCTGGGCTTCCTCACAGCATGGCAGCTGGGTTCCAAGCACAAGACCAAGAGAGAGAGCTGGGTAGAAGCTGTCTTGCTGTTTATGACCCAGTTTTAGAAGAAAGACATCATTGCTTCTGCTGCATTCTATTGCCCTGCATGTAGCTATGTTCAAGGGGATGGGAATTAGACTCTACCTTTTGATGAAGTGAGAGTCAAAGAATTTGGGGACGTGTAATACAGCCACCAGATTGTAACTTACCAGGCTTTATAAAATTGGCTTCGTGCCTCCTCTCTGCCTCTTCTCCTCCCACCCTGGCTGGCTGTCACTGTACTTCTGCCCTCAGGCCTCCTTGCTGGTCTTCGACCATAAAAGCACTTTCCTGCCCCAAGTCGTTTGTCCTCACTCCTCCCTTGGCCTAAAATGGTCTTGCCCACGCATCTGCACGACTCGTTCTCTCCCATCAGGACTCAGCTCAAATGTCACCTCAGAGAGGTCTTCACGAGCTTCCCTGCATTGAATAGCACCCCTGCCCATCACTCTCTAGCCCCTGCCCTACTTTATTCATTGCTACAGCAATGATCACTGCCTGACATTACCTAGCGCACTTCATTGTGCATGCGTCTGTGACCCCCACTAGAATGTAACTTCCATGAGGCCAGGGACATCATCAGCCCTTTTCACTGCTGTGTCCACAGTGCCTAGAACAGAGCCAAGCACATTCCTGTCCTCCATCCTTACTTGTTCAGCACATGAGGGAATGAAAGGGCTCACATGGAACCCTTCCTGGTTTGGCATATAATTAATTCAGCTGGGCTTGCCCCTGGTTGGCAAAACAGACCATGTGGTGATGCAGACCTCCTAAGGGCCTAATAGTCACATGCAGAGCCTCCAAGTGTGGAATGTAACACTAGAAATCGTTTCAGAAGATGCCCTGCATTAGACATCCTCCATGTGACCTGTCTGGCATCGTGATGTGGCCAGCAATCTAATTTCCAACAACACAGAGGGAGTGGAGTCAGAGTGGGTCAGAGAGAAGCCACTTTGGGCAACTAAATGAACACAGGAGCTTTTTTAGACTCACAGGGCAGAGGGATCCTGAGTGGCATGGAGCCAAGATTGTTTTTCTTCCCCCTTTCTTTCTTATTTATTTATTTGTTTGTTTGATTTTTGAGACAGAGTTTCACTCTGTCACCCAGGATGGAGTGCAGTGGAACAATCTTGGCTCACTGCAACCTCCACCTCGTGGGTTCAAGCGATTCTTCTGCTTCAGCCTCCCAAGTAGCTGGGACCACTGGCATTCACCACCACACCCAGCTAATTTTTATATTTTTGGTAGAGGTGGGGTTTTGCCATGCTGGCCAGGCTGGTCTCGAACTCCTAATCTTGGGTAATCTGCCCACCTTTGCTCCCAAAGTGCTGAGATTATAGGCGTGAGCCACCGTGCCGGCCATCCTTTCTTTTTATTTAGACACCAACTTGAATCAGAAGGATTGTTAATAATTTATTTTTCCCATCAATGTTTACTCACGGCAGGTGATGATGGATGCTCCATTTATGGTGGGGATCTTGTTTCCTTTTAAAATAGATGTTTTTAAGTAAAAAATGTAGCCCATGATTAAGGGAATATATTTCGTAAGGAATTTTACAGGGATAATTAGGTACAGATAAAAATTACAAAGGTGGTAGGTAAATTTCGAGAAACAGTGGCTCATTGAAAGGATCCTGTACAAACAAAAAAAATGTGTGGTATCGTGATAGAATCAGTACCTACAGCAAGCACAAGTCGGAAATGGACCTGCAACATTGCGGCCGCCCTGGAGGCAGGGAAAATGTTGGGGGAAGACTTGGCTTATTTGCACACCCTGGGCTGCCATAAAAGCGGTTTTGTTTGGGTTTTTAAAAACAACTATTACCTTGTTGACTAACTTGGTCAGCACTAGGTACAACTCCCAATCCTCTCGCGCATGTGTTCAACTTCCAGCTGAACTCTCATACGAGCTCTTGTCCATTTTAAGGCCAATGTTTCTCAAGTGTGATCTGAAGATCCTATTGCGTTAGAATAATCTGAGGAAGATATTCCAAGTGCAGATTCTCAGGCTCGAGGTCTGAATTCCTGGAGCAGAATCCCTGGAGGCAGGATCTGAGATCCTGCAGTCTCAACACGCCCTCCCATTCCAATTAATGGTTTTGCTGTGGGACTATGACAGTTTCCTTAGGAAGCACAGTCGAAGGGACAATTCCAACACCAACAAGGTCTTGAACATGGAGGACTTCCCAAGGGGACATCGACTCCCGCACCAGTTTCCCAAGGGGACACCATGTGACCCTGTGGTGGTCTCTGCCAGATTTTTGAGAAGTGGGTTCATTACTTTGGAGAGAAGTGGGTCCAAAATCAGAACATGTGGTGCCCTTCTTCAACCAGCTCTGTTTTCCAGGGATTGCTATGTTATGGGTTGACATCCACGCACTGGCTAATGCCATCAGTACCCCTCCACCCCACCCCCAGTTCTCAGGTGGCTCATTAGGTCTTCTCCCCTAAAGAGTCTGGTTGGTGTTCATAGGTCTCACAATCAGATATGCACTCCTGTGTCCAGGTGAGTGTGTGCTTCCATGTGGAGCTTTGGTTAGCATGTGTGGCTGATTGTAGAGCTGTGTGTGTTCATCTGGGTTTCACTTCCATTGGCAGAAGGGGAAGCTGAATCCCAGTGGCTGCAGGACACAGGTCTGTCGGGCCTCCTTGGTGGCCTGGGCTTGGACGGTGATCACCAGGAGCTCCTGTCCACCCTGACACAGACCCAGGTGGCTGCTGTGTGCCGTCGGCTGGACATCTATACTCGCTCACTGCGAAGACGACAAAAGGCACCTGTCAGAGATGTCAGGGATGTCTTTGGGGTCTTCAATTCAGGGGTGAGTGGCATATGAGTTGCTGCAGACCCTGTCTGACTGGGGTCTCTGTGCTGCCACTGCAGCCTGAGATGCAGTGATTCTGCTGCAGGGCTGTGTTGGGGTGTATGTGTGTGCGCGCACATGTGTTGGGGTGTGTGTTGGGGTGTGTGCATGTGTTGGGTGTGTTAGTTGGGGTGTGTGCGTGTGTTGGGATGTGTGTGTTGAGATGTGTGTGTACACACATGTGTTGGGGTGTGTGCATGTGTTGGGGTGTGTGTTGGGTGTGTGTGTGTGTTGGGTGTGTGTGTTGGGGTGTGTGCATGTGTTGGGTGTGTGTGTTGGGGTGTGTGCATGTGCTGGGGTGTGTGTTGGGTGTATGTATGTGTGTTGGGGTGTGTGTTGGGGTGTCTGTATGTGTTGGGGTGTGTGTGTTGGCGTGTATGTGTTGGTGTTGGGGTGTGTGTTGGTGTGTGTTTGTGTGTGTATGTTGGGGTATGTGTGTTGAGTGTGTGTTGGCGTGTGTGTGCATGTGTTGGGGTGTGTGTGTGTTGGGTGTGTGTGTTTGTATGTGTGCCTGTGTTGGGGTGTGTGTGTTGGGGTGTGTGTGTGTGCATGTGTTGGGGTGTGTGTATGTTGGTGTTGAGGTGTGTGAATTGGGATATGTGTGCTTGTTGGGGAGAGTTTGCGTGTTGGTGTGTGTGTTGGTGTGTGTTAGTATATGTGTGTGTGTGTTGGGGTGTGTGTTGGTGTGTTAGTGTGTGTGTGTTAGTATGTGTGTGTGTTGGTGTGTGTGTGTTGGGATGGGTGTTGGTGTGTGTGTGTATTTAGAGTGCATGGGTTTGCATACATATGTCTTCCTGCCCTCCACTATGTCCCTACATTGCATGTAGGTCTTCATCTGCCATGCACGCCCCTGAATATACATATGCCTGTTGCCACTGTGTGTCCTTGGGTGAGCCTGAAAGCCTAGGTTCCTCCTATATAATTGTTACTGATACAGGGCAGGCAAGCCCCAAAATTGGGGTTTAGCTCTGGAAGGTTTTGGTTTCACTCAGTAAAGAATTCAAGAGTGAGCTGGTGATAGAAGAAAACAACTTTATGGAGGCAGCAGTGATAGGGAGGCGGCAGAGCAGGGCCACCCTGTAGCAGTGTGTCCAGAGTGGCAGGGCAGGAGCAGTTCTGCCTTTTAATTACATTGCAAATTAAGGGGTGAGTTATTCAGAAATTTCTAGAAAAGGAGCAGTAATTTCCAGGTGTTGCCATGGCAATGGTAAACTGTCACGGCACTGTGGGCATGTCTTACGGAGAGGTGTTTTTGCTTCTTCCCTGTTTCAGCCAAAGTCCCACCTCTTACCTCATTATCACTACAAAATACTTTTTTATTGTCACTATGTGTCCTGCTGACACTTGAAGCCTGATCATAGGTTGTGGGCATCATCTTTCTTGGAGCAGCTCTGAAGTGGCATAACACAGTGATTAAAACCACAGGCATTGGAGCGAGCCAGACTTGGGCCCCAGTGCCCATTCCCCCACTTAGCTGCTGTGGGACCTTGGGCAGGTAACTCAGCTTCAGGCCTTCAGTGGCTCCATCTATGTGAAGGGGTTGTGAGTGGCCCCTATCTCCCAGGGTTGTGTGAGCACTGTCTGCTTCCCACACGACTAATTGGGCACTGTCTGTAATTTCCATAGAAAATGTCATCAGAGAATGGGGACTCTGGTATGAAATGGGCCCAGCTGAGTTCCGGGGCCTCTAAATCTCCTCCAGGTAAGTGGTCTTCATTCTCCAGGGCCCTGAGAATCTTCTAGGCTGCACAAAGGGCTGCTCTGTGAAGTAAGAGAAGGTATGCACCTCCCAGCATTTCCTTCTTCCTGCTGACTCCCTGCCTTCCCTGCTCAAGGACAGTAGGGAGGAGCCCTGAGGGGACAGGTTGGGCCCTTAAGTGAGCTGTTGCCATCAGGCCCATGGGCCTCAAGATGGGAAAAATCTCTTCCTGGGCAATTAGCCTTAAGTAGGAAATCACTTCCTGGGGGCAGTGGGGCTTAGCTGGGAAATCACTTCCTGGGTCAGTGAGGGTCTTAGCTAGGAATTCACTTCCTGGGGTAATGGACCTTAGCTAGGAAATCACTTCCTGGGGCAGGGAGGGTCTTAGCTAGGAAATCACTTCCTGGGGGCAATGGGCCACAGCTAGGAAATCCCTTCCTGGGGCAGTGAGGATCTTAGCTAGGAAATCACTTCCCGGGCAATGAGCCTGAGCCCTAAACCTAATGATATGAGCCTGGGGCTTTGAACTTGAGCCTGGGAGATCACTTCTTAGGACTAAAGGCCTAAGTCCTGAACCCCAGCAGTTGCTTCCTGGTAGCCAGTTCTCACTACCTTTCTGCTTTGTTTTCCCTTAAGCAGCAGAGCCTGGGGGGCTGCTGGAGCAGGCTGGGAGGGAAGAAGCCTTCAACATGGACTCTGCCTACTCAGAACAAGCTGCGGTGCTCCTGCAGAGGAGCGGCTCATCACTGGGAGGCACCTCTGCCTGTGGCAAGTGTTCCCTGCCGGTGAGGACACTGTCCAGAGGGCTGGTGGCTAGGTCCACCTGTGCTCAGGCACCAGCACCCATCTCTTCACATCTTCCACACTGACAGGCACCCAGTACAAACGTTGTTGAATCATTCACTCATGTAATTTGTACCACAAATATTTACTGAGTGATCGCTGGGTGTGAAGAACTGGAGAGCAGGGTACTTATAGTCTAGCAAGACTGTTAGGATTGTCTCCATGCTCTTTGTCGTATCCTTAGAAAGCCCCCCCTCCTCCAGCAAGCTTGTAACTGTCCATCAGCGTATGGTTTTCTAGTTACTTTTGAAATTAATTTTAGTGCATGGAGTGACAGAGAGAGACCCAACATTTTAGTTCTCTCTCTCTCTCTCTTTCTTTATCTTTCTTTCTTCCTTTCTTCTTTCTTTCTCCTTTCTCTCTCTCTCTTTCTCTCTTTATTTCTTTTTCCCTCCCTCCCTCCCTCCCTTCCTTCCCTTTTCCTTGTTTATTCTTTGAGACAAGGTCTCGGTCTGTCACACAGACGGGAGTACAGTGGTGCCATCTCAGCTCACTGCAGCCTCAACCTCCCAGGCTCAAGCTGTCCTCACACTCAGTTTCCCAAGTAGCTAGGACTGCAGTTGCATGCCACCACGTCCAGCTAATTTAAAACATTTTTTAGAGTTAGGTTCTTCCTACATTGCTAGGCTGGTCTCAAACTCCTGGGCTCAAGCAATCCTCCAGCCTTAGCCTCCCAAAGTGCTGGGATTACAGGTGTAAGCCACTGCACCTGGCTGTTTTATTTCCCCCAAATATTCAACTATCCAAGCATAGTTCTTTCCAAATAGGATGTAATCATTGATAGGTTTTTAAAGATTGAACAATAACTCACCGTTAACTGAGTTATAGTTCAGATAATTACCATGTACAGTTTGGCATGTATACCTGTGTAAATACCACCAAATCAGTATAGAAACTTCCTCCCTTGCTTGATGACTTGTTATATGGAAAAAAAATAAAACAAAGAAACTTCCTGCCCCACCACCCCCTGAGCTCCCCCATGCCCTTCCTAGGTAATCCCTTTCTCCATAGAACAACCACTCTTCTGACTTCTCTCATGGAGTGAATATAGTCTTTCGCAGTCCCACTGTTACTATAGGAAGTATTTCTTCATTGACCACGTGGTGATATAGTTGATGTAATCTTAGGTAACATTTTACTGAGGGCTGCCCTGACCCAGGGCATTGTTTCCAAGGCTTCCAGTGCCCTCATTTCTCCTGACTGTATGATAGAAAAAAAAAAGAAGTAGGGCCAGGCACAGTGGCTCACGACTATAATCCCAGCACTTTGGGAGGCCAGGGTGAGAGGACTGCTTGAGTCTAGGAGTTTGAGACTAGTCTGGGAAATATAACAATACCTATCTCTACAAAAAAGTTTTGAAGTAGCCAGGCGTGATGGTTTAGGTCTGTAGTCTTAGCTGCTCAGGAGGCAGGAGGATCACTTGTACCCTGGGGGGTTGATGCTGCAGTGAGCTATGATTGCACCACTGCTCTCCAGCCTGGGCCACAGAGCAAGATTCTGGGAGGCCGAGGCGGGTGGATCATGAGGTCAAGAGATCGAGACCATCCTGGTCAACATGGTGAAACCCCGTCTCTACTAAAAAAATACAAAAATTAGCTGGGCATGGTGGCACGTGCCTGTAGTCCCAGCTACTCGGGAGGCTGAGGCAGGAGAATTGCTTGAATCCAGGAGGCGGAGGTTGCGGTGAGCCGAGATCGCGCCATTGCACTCCAGCCTGGGTAACAAGAGCAAAACTCTGTCTCAAAAAAAAAAAAAAAAAAAAAAAAAAGAGAAGTGGCATGTATTAGTCTGTTTTCATGCTGTGACAAAGGCATGAAAGAGGTTTAATGGACTTACAGTTCCATGTGGCAGGGGAGGCCTCACAATCATGGCAGAAGATGAAAGGCATGTCTCACATGGCGGCAGACAAGAGAAGAGAGCTTGTGCAGGGAAACTCCCCTTTTTAAAACCATCCGATCTTGTGAGACTTATTCAATATCATGAGAACAGCCCAGGAAACACCTGCCCCCATAATTCACTTGCCTCCCACATGGTCCCTCCCACAACACATGGGAATTCAAGATGAGATTTGGTGGGGAGCAGAGCTAAACAATATCATGGCTCCCAGAGAGGGAAATGACAGCACTGTCATGCAAAGACCAGGACTGGAACACCTGGCAGCCTGACCCCAGAACCTTCCCAACTGATACTCTCTACTTCTTAGGAAATAGGCCCCACCCCCTACAGTAGCCTCTGTTCCAATGTGAGGGTACTTTCACTCATTCAAATTGAATTTGAATTTGTGAATTTCCTTTTCAACTTTTTACTTTTAAATACTTTTAGGCCCACAAGAAGTTGCAAAAACAGAGCTCCAACATACTCTACACCTACTTTATCTCAGTGATAATAACCTCCATAATCATAGTACACCAAATAACACTTTTATTTATTTAATTAATTTATTTATTTTTGAGACAATCTCACTCTGTTGCCCAGGCTGGAGTACAGTGGCGAAACCTCGGCTCACTACAACCTCCACCTCCCATGTTCAAGTGATTCTCATGTCTCTGTCTCCCGAGTAGCTGGGATTACAGGCACGTGCCACCATGCCCAGCTAATTTTTGTATTTTTAGTAGAGAAGGGATTTCACCATGTTAGCCAGGCTGGTCTTGAACTCCTGACCTCAGGTGATCCACCCACCTCAGCCTCCCAAAGTGTTAGGATTACAGGTGTGGGCCAACACACCCGGCCTAACATTTTTAAATAATGAGTTTCTATTTCTAAAACATCAGAGATAATTAATATTCAAAATTCTCTTGTCTTCTTCCTTGGTAATTTTTCTCCATTAAATTATGAATGATGATAATTAATCATGCTAAAGGGCCAGGCATGATGGTGTATACCTATAATCCTGGTACTTGGGAAGGCTGAGGTGGGAGGATCGCTCAGGGCCAGAAGTTCAAGATCAACCTGGACAACATAGCAAGACCCCATCTCTACAAAAAAGTTTGAAAAATAATTGGGTGTGGGCCTGGCATGGTGGCTCATACCTATAATCCCAGCACTTTGGGAGGCCAGAGCAGGTGGATGACTTGAGATCAGGAGTTTGAGACCTGCTGGGCCAACATGGTGAAAACCCATCTCTACTAAAAACACAAAAATTAGTTGGGTGTGGTAGTGCACACCTATAATCCCAGCTACTTGGGAGGTGGAGGCAGGAGAATTGCTTGAACCTGGGAGACAGAGTTTGCAGTGAGCGGAGATCATGCCACTGCACTCCAGCCTGGGCAGCAGAGTGAGACTCCGTCTCAAAAAAAAAAAAAAAAAGTTGGGTTTGGTGGTGTGTGCTTGCAATCTTAGCTACTCAGGAGGCTGGGGCAGGAGGATTGCTTGAGCCCAGGAGTTCAAGGTTACAGTGAGCTGTGATTGTGCCCCTGCACTTCGGCCTGGGCGGCAGAGCAAGACCCTTCTCTGAGTAATAATAATGCTAAAGACATCACATATTGATCTTTTACCACATACTAGGCATTACGCCAAGTACTTCACATATTTGATTTAATTTCATTCTATTAAGTTGGTGATAATTGTGTAAATAAACTAAAAAGTAGTAATAATAAGTATTGAGTACTCACTACATGTCAGGCACCATGTTTCATATGGTTTATTGAATTAAACCTCACCAACAGTCTTGTGAAGTAGATACTGTTATCAGTTCCATTTTGCAGATGAACATACAGGTAAAATTATTTGCCCACACTCACAGGTAAAGTCAGGATTTGAACCCAGGAGGTATGACTCGGTAGCCCAGGCCCCAAGCACTAAGCTGTATTATAACCGTCAATTACTATTCCTTTCCCTTTGAGCACTGGGAATTGGTCTGATCACGCCCTCCAGGCAGTGCTGAGCAAGCCCTGCCCTCCTGCTTGCCTTCACTCTCACCTTGGGCGAAGGAAAGCCTGGACCTGCCTGCCGATTCCCAAGGTGGCCTCTAGATGGCACAGTTGAGCATTCTTTATTTCTGCGGGTGGCATGGCCACGGCTGGAGACAGACCCGGTGAGGGAGAGGAACAAAGGCAAGAGTAGAAGCAATAATAATAAGAGGCCCCTGGAGTGATCCCTCTCCTCCAGGCCCTCTTGTGGGAGGGCAGGCAGTGAAAACAGCCTCCGTTTCTTGGGGCTTCGCTATGTCCTTGGGACTGTGCTAAGCACTTTATATCCATTAGCTCATTTGCTCCCACGAAAATCTGATGAGGCCATTGCAGGGGCTCATGCTTGTAATTCCAGCACTTTGGGAGGCTAGGAGAAATGCTTGAGCCTAGGTGTTTGAGACCAGCCTTGGCAACGTAGGGAAACCTTGTCTCTACAAAAAATACAAAGATTAGCCAGGTGTCGTGGTGCGCACCTGTAGTCCCAGCTACTCAGGAGGTTGAGGCAGGAGGATCGATTGAGCCCAGGAGATTGAGGCTGCAGTGAGCAATGTTCATGCCACTGTAATCCAGCTTGGGCAACACAGCAAGACTGTGTCTCCAAACAAACAAAAAAACATACAAAAACCTCCTGAGGTAGGCTTTGTTTTATGATTATGGATGACGAATCAAAGGCTCAGAATGTCAGCTCATTTGCAAGAGGTGGGGCTTGGACTTGACTTGAGGATGGACTCCTGAGCACCCACTCTTATCCACGCTGCTCTTCCTTCTGCCTAAATGCCCAGGGGAAATGAGGGAGCCCTAAAATACACATCAGACACATGGCCTGACAAATTGTCTTTAACTTCCCTCTCTGTTAATAGAAGTTCACCATCCCCAAAGGCAGACTTGGTGTGACGAGGATAGGGGACTTGTCCCTGCAGGATATGAGGAAGGTGCCTTCTCTGGCCCTCATAGAGCTGACCGCGCTGTGTGACATCCTTGGCTTGGACCTGAAGAGGAGCAAGGCGGGGAAGTGGAAAGCGGCAGGTGAGCAGCCCCTGCCCGGGGAAAGCCTTGTGGCCACAGTCCTGGTTTCTCATAGGGAGCTGCACACGGACTCTCCCACCAAGCCATGCTCAGTTGTTTTTTTTTTTTTTTTTTTGAGACGGAGTCTCGCTCTGTCGCCAGTGGTGCAATCTCGGCTCACTGCAACCTCCGCCTCCCAGGTTCAAGCAATTCTCCTGCCTCAGCCTCCAGAGTAGCTGGGACTATAGGCACATGCTACCGTGCCCAGCTAATTTTTTGTACTTTTAGTAGAGACAGAGTTTCACCATGTTGGCCAGGATGGTCTTGATTTCTTGACCTCGTGATCCACCCGCCCCGGCCTCCCAAAGCGCTGGGATTACAGGCGTGAGCCACTATGCCTAACCCTTTCAATACTTCTTTATCCAGCTGAGATATTCTGCTGTGAGACGTATCTCCTCAGCAGTAGTGTTTTCGTTACTGCTGAGGCCAGATGTTCTGCTCAAGAGGAGAGGTTTGGGTCCAGCCATTCTCTAGAGAGCTCAGTCCTTCCACAGGAAAAGAGGTCTGATTCTAGTTGTCCAGAAGGTCTTGCAGGTCAGAGCCCAATGGTGGTTCCAGGAAGTGAAATGCACCTTCTGTTCTTTGACTTCCTGCAGAAACGCGCCTCTTTGGCGTGTCCCTTGACAGCCTGCTGGAAGCTGACCACAAAGTCCTCCCCAGCACGCAGGTCCCGCTGGTCCTTCAAGCCGTAAGTCGTCCCCAGCTTGGGTTTATTTAATTCTTCAGAGGCTGGCTCTGGGGCACATTGTCAGGAGACAGCTAGCAAAGCTGTGAGAGGATGGGCTTTAGAATCAGGAAGACCTGGGTTCAAATTCTGGCTCTGTCACTTGCTAGCTCAGAGACCTGGAGTGGATTTTTGTTGTTGTTTTTATTTTATAAATTTTTGTCTTAACTTTTTTGTAGAGACATGGTCTCACTATGTTGCCCAAGCTGGTCTTGAAATCCTGGCCTCAGGTAATCCTTAGAGTGGATTTTTTTTTCTTTTCTTTTTAACTTCTGAATCTTAAAGTCAAGGGTGGATTTTTGAACTTTCATGAGCCTCCCTTTCAACGTCTGTAAATTGGGATGATAACAACAGTTATATTCCTCCAAATGAGAAAAATGATATGAAGCTCTCAGAATGCCTGGCTCATGGAAGTGGTCATGAAAAACTATTATTATTTTGAGGGAAACCCTTCTCCCAGTACTCCCCTTTCTGATTTTCATGGGAGACAAACACACCCGCAGTTCCTGGTTTAAATGCTGGTTTCTCTCTCTCTGACAGCTGCTGTCCTGTTTGGAAAAGAGAGGACTGGACATGGAAGGCATTCTCAGGGTGCCCGGATCCCAGGCCAGGGTCAAGGTAATGATTTGGCTTCCCCTGCTTCACCAAGGCTGCGTCTCCCCAGTCCTCACATGTGTGTTAAGCTGGGAGAGAATCCAGTCCCTGGCTTGCCAGCGATCTGTCTTTGGTCTCTGTGTGGGTCGAGGGTTTGAGAGCCTGAAGGTGGCAGCATTAGCGTGGTGGCAGAGAGTGTGGGCCCTAGAGACAGACCACCAGCATTTAATGAGCAGAGCTTTGTGCTCAGTGGCACACACATTAGGCCATTTTGTCCTCACATCAACACCATGAGGGAGGTGCTCTTGTTGTCCCCACTTTGCAGGTGAGGAAACCGAGCCCCAGAGAAGCGGCAGAGCAACTTCTTCTTTTTATTTTATTTTATTTTATTTTTGTACTTTAGGTTCTGGGGTACATGTGCAGATCATGCAGGATTGTTGCATAGGTACATACATGGCAAGATGGTTTGCTGCCTTCATCCCCCTATTATCTATATCTGGATTTTCTCCCCATGTTATCCCTCCCCTACCTCCCCATCCCCTGCTGTCCCTCACCTAGCCCTCCCCGCAACAGACCCCAGTGTGTGATGCTTCGCTCTCTGTGCCCATGTGTTCTCATTGTTCAACACCCGGCTATGAGTGAGAACATGTGGTGTTTGATTTTCTGTTCTTGTGTCAGTTTGCTGGGAATGATGGTTTCCAGATTCATCCATATCCTACAAAGGACAGGAACTCATCACTTTGTTATGGCTGCATAGTATTCCATGGTGTATATGTGCCACATTTTCCTTGTCCAATCTAGCACTGATGGGCATTTGGGTTGGTTCCAGGTCTTTGCTGTTGTAAACAGTGCCGCAATGAACATACGTGAGCATGCATCTTTATAAAAGAATGATTTATAATCCTTTGGGTATATACCCAGTAATGAGATTGCTGAGTCAAATGGAATTTCTATTTCTAGATCCTTGAGGAATCGCCACACTGTCTTCCACAATGGTTGAACTAATTTACACTCCCACCAACAGTGTGAAAGCATTCCTAGTCTGTGGAAGCCCTGGGTCAACTGTGTTTTCATGCCCCTCCTTCCTGTAGGGGCTGGAACAGAAGCTGGAGAGAGATTTCTACACTGGCCTTTTTAGCTGGGACGAGGTTCACCACAATGACGCCTCCGATTTGCTCAAAAGGTTCATCCGGAAGCTGCCGACGCCTTTGCTCACAGCTGAGTATCTCCCGGCCTTCGCCGTGGTGCCCAGTGAGTGTGCCTGAGCCCTTAGCCAGTGCAGGGATGGAGGGCTGGATGTCACTGGCCTTGGTTGGAGAGGGGAAGCCATGCAAAGGGAGGACTCCCTGTTCCTGGAAATGTCTGTTCCAGAAATGTCCAACTGATGGGGAAGAAGCATGTGCAAGCATGTGCGCCCCATGTGTGTGCATGTGCATGTGCACACGTGTCCTATGTGTGTGCATACGCATGTGCACACGTCCTGGGTGTGTGCACGCGTGTCCTGGGTGTGTGCATGCGCATGTGCACACGTGTCCTGTGTGTGCCTGTGCGTGTGCACGCGTGTCCTGTGTGTGTTGTATGGCATATGTGCAAGTGCATGTGTGTGAGGAGAGGAGGCTAAGCTTTTGCATACCAAGTCCCTACTAGTTCCCACATAGATGAGTGGACCAGTTTCCTTCACATCTTGACATCCGTAGGGTTGAGCTTATCAGTGTAGTTGACCTGTGTATCTGTGGGCACGTCTGCAGATCGGCATGTATTGCACGGACCTTGCTGCATTTATAGTCTGCAGATATATGTCCCTGTCTGGACTTCTTCACGACCTACAGTGTGCAAACATAGTCACTTCTATTTTTCCCGAAAAAATAAAACAACTCTCCTGAGATCTCACTCATGACTGTGAGGTTCTCCCTGTCTCTCTGAATTCTCCAAGAAGCTTCAAGGCTCTGGCAGTCTGGTTTCCACCCCCAACTAGGGACAGGGATCCTGAGAGGTCCTCTCTGTCCTTTGATTCCGACAACCTCAGTGTTTCATTTTGTTTGTTTGTTTTCTGGAGACGGGGTCTTGCTCTGTCGCCCAGGCTGGAGTACAGTGGCATGATCCTAGCTCACTGCATCCTTGAACTCTTGGGTTCAAGTGATTCTCCTGCCTCAACCTCCCAAGTAGCTAAGAATATAGGCACATGAAACCATGCCTGGCATACTTGTTCAATTTTTTTTTTTTTTGTAGAGATGGGGGTCTCGCTATGTTGGCCAGGCTAGTGTCAAACTCCTGGCCTCAAGCAGTCCTCCCACTTCAGCCTCCCAAAGGGATGAGATTACAGGCATGAACCATCAGGCCTGGCCTCAACCTCATTGTAAAACATAAATCAGATCCTTTCCCTGCGCTGTTTCCCACCCTCCACAACACTCTTGTAATAAGCTCCTACTCCTTACTGGGTCCACCTGCTCTGGCTCAGGTCCTGCCTATTTCTGGCCCCCTTCCCTCCTGGCCCCTTTCTTCCCCACTGTCAGCCAGGCTCGCCTGCTTTGCTGTTCCCCTCCTCTTTCCTTCCCCGGGGCCTCTGCGCTTGCCGCTGCCTCAGAGTGGAACCTCTCTCCGCCCTCATTTGGCTGCTTCCTGCCATTCAAGTTTCAGCGGGCTGTCAGTGCCTGCGAGGGGCCATCCGTGACCCCATGTGCCACCTTGCTGCCTGCCAGCCTCTGCAATGACACAAGGATGCCTGTCACTCCTCTGATTTTTTCTTTGCTTGTATATTGTGTCTCCTCTCTGAAATGCAAGCTCCATGAGTCTGCGACTGTTTTCTTCCTTCACTATTGTGTTTCAGGTTCCTGGATGAGTACAGCACCTGATAGGTACTTGATAGATATGTGTTTAGAAGTGAGGGAGGGAGGGAAGGAAGGAAGGAAGGAAAGAAGGAAGGCAGGCGGGTAGAAAGGAAGGCAGAAAGGAAGGAAGGAAAGAAGGTTAGTCATACGGGATCATAGGCACCTGATAGGTACTTGATAGATATTTGTTGAGAAGGAAAGGAATGAAGGAGGCGAGGGAGGAAGGGAGGGAGAGAAAAAAGGAAGGAAGGAAGGAAGGAAGGAAGGAAGGAAGGAAGGAAGGAAGGAAGGAAGGAAGGAGGGAAGGAGGGAAGGAAGGAAGGGTCAGTTATACGGGATTGTAGGCACCTGACAGGTACTTGATAGATATTTGTTGACAAGGAAGGAAGGAAGGTTGGTCATACGGAATCGTAGACTTGATAGATATTTGTTGAGAAATGAGGGAGGGAGGGAGGGAGGGAAGGAAGGAAGGAAGGAAGGAAGGAAGGAAGGAAGGAA
>PVKV010027649.1:0-26144 GCA_004027835.1 Alouatta palliata | reverse complement strand
GGGAATGACAGCACATATGGGAAGATTAGATTGCTGCCTAAGTGCTATGTGGAAGTCTCCTATTAAAAAATACATTCTATTAAAAAAAAAAAAAAACAACTTCCTCTACTGGCTGGCAGAGTTGACCTGAACCTTAGAACAAGAATTATTCCCTCATCGCAGTTAACATGCAAATAGAGTTAACACATGAATACCTGGAAGGAGAATTACAGTAATTCCCAACTCCGTTGACTCCCTTTCAGTCACTTTCCCATTGGCATCAGTTCATTTGCTGGATCATTTTAAGACAGGCTTCAGCAAAGGCAAGTTGTAATGGTCGAGAGAAGGAAATGTGCAGCCTGGGAGGACAGGCCTGAGTGAGGTCCATGACCAGGAGGCCAGGGAGGGCACTGGGTTTCAGGAAGAGATGTGAGGCACAGGGGCCAAAGAAAACACCCAACTTCATATTGTGTCCAGGGAGGGTGCCACAAACGGAGCTTGTGCAGACTGGCACTCTTTAACTCGGCAAGGAAAGCATGAGGCTAACTGATGGCCACGATCAAGAGCGGACAACAGGGTATTGAAAACCAAAGAAATGAGCAGATGGGCTCCACGTGGACTGAAGAGGCCCAAGTACTCCAAGAGAGACCGGAATGTACGCACTCGATTACACCAAAGGGTTGGAAGAAACTGGAATGAGCTGTCAGGAACGTAGTCTGATCTCATTTAGAGATGGGGTGGGAGGATACGGGCAGTGTGCTTAGTCATACGAAACAGCACCTTTAGATCCCCGCTCATTCAGTTTATATCCTCATAATCATATGAATGCCCATCTGTGTTTCCCAGTTGTATTATAACCGTCTTTGTCTATTTTATACAGTCATGCACTGCATAAGAATGTGTAAGTTAACAACGGACTGCATACACCACAGTGGTCCCCTAAGATCGCAATAAACCTAGAAATTACCTAGTGACATCACAGCTGTCGTAAGGTCACGGGCCAGAGCATTAGTCATGTGTTTGTGGTGATGTTGGTATGAACAAATCTACCGCACTAAACCAGTCATACAAAAGTCTTGCACATTCAATTATGGACAGTAAATCAGTAAATCATACTTGATAATGATAATAAACAATTATGTTACTGGCTTATGTGAAAATACTATACTTTTTATTGTTATTTTAGAGGGTATGACTACTTAAAAAAAAAAAAAAAAAGACGTTCCTGTAAAACAGCCTCAGGCAGGTCCTTTGGAGGTGTTCCAGAAGAAGGCGCTGTTATCACAGGAGGTGACGGCTCCGTGTGTGTTACTGCCCCCGAAGGCCTTCCAGTGGACAAGGTGTGAGGTGGAAGACAGTGATATTGACAATCCTGACCCTGTGCAGGCCTAGGCTAATGTGTGTGCTTGTGTCTTAGTTTTTAACACAAAAGTTTAAAAAGTAAAAAATAAAAAAAGTTTAAATTAAAAAAAAAAAAACCTTACAGAATAAGGATATAAACAAAAAAATAATTTTTGTACAGCTGTATGATGTGCTTGTGTTTTAAGCTAAGTGTTACTCCAAGAGTCAAAAATTGAAAAGGATGGTAAAGTTTATAAAGTAAAACAGTTACAATAAGCTAAGGTTAATTTTTAATTCATGAAGAAAGAACATTTTAAAATAAATTTAGTGTAGCCTAAGTGCAGTGTTGATGAAGTCGGCAGGAGTGTACAGTAATGTCCTAGGCCTTCGAATTCACTTACCACCCACTCACTAACTCGCCCAGAGCAACTTCCAGTCCTGCAAGCTCCATTCATGGTAAGTGCCCTGTACAGATGTACCATTTTTTATCTTTTATACCATATTCTCACTGTGCCTTTTCTATGTTTACATATATTTAGATCCGTAAGTACTTACCATGGTGTTACAATTACCTACAATAGCTAGTAACGTGCTATACAGGTTTGTAGCCTAGTAGCAATAGGCTACACCATCTACCTACGTCCACAGCAGGCTCTGCCATGCAGGTTTGTGTAAGTGCATTCTGTGATGTTTGCACGATGATGAAATGCCTAACAAGACATTTCTCAGAATGTATCCCCGTCATTAAGCGATGCATGACTATGTTATGCACATGTAGCACAGGCTGTCTCCAGCCCACGGAGACCCAGGACTACCGAGGAAGGAAGGGACAGTATCCAAAGGCTGTGTGGGGCTCGTCTAGTCGCAATGCCTTTTTTTCAAGGATTGTCTTTTTCCCGAAACGATTCTTTGCATACTTTTTCCCACCCAACCCCTACTCAGAATCCTGAAAAAGTTTTCCCATGTCTGTAGCCCAAATACCTCCTACTCTGGTAGATGCCTACCCCTCTTTGTCTCCTCCCATGTCACCGTGTCACCAAACTCACCCCTTTAGTGACCCCGATGGAACCTATTTGGATCTCAGGAACTACTATTTAAGATACTAAACATCTATAAGGTTATGTATATGGAAAGTTCTCCTAAAAATTTTGTTTTTTAAACTCTCCTACTCTGTATCGGGCTCTGAGATGGGCACTGGGAAACAAGTACAAATGCAAAATTCATGTGATTTCTTTTAAATGAAATTACAAGATCTCAAAGAAAGTTTGCATTCGTAGTTGGCCACTCCAGATCATGGCCCCAGGCACTCAGAACTTCTGTTCACGGTCTTCTACCATCAGGGGTCCTTGAGTGGACAATCTTGAGAGGTCCAGTAAGGAAGTGAGATAAACTCCAGTACCCTTGCCTCTGCTCAGTCCCTGCTCAGCCCAAAGCCCCAGGCCGGAGAGCCCTCTCTTTCCTCCCACTTAAGTTTCCCGTCCTTGTAGATCCGGCTCCCTCCAGTTGCTCCGTCCTCCGTGTGCCCACCTTCTCCACACTCCTGTAGCTCTTTATGTTTCTTACTCCTTAGCTGTCTCTCTGCAAAAGTTACCTTCTATTTTTATTCACCTATATACATTTAAGTCTAAGGAGAGAGACCGCCATGTCTTATACAGTCAATCTGGCTGGTAACACATTCCTATGTAAAAACACCGAAGTCAAAAACACGCAAAAGTCAAAACACAGACTTACTTGTTAGGGTTTAAAAACCAAAAATATAGGTTTTAAAATATTAGTATTAAAACAATAACCACACTTCCTCCTCTTAAACAAAATATTTACTGGTATCATTCCAGCATTTCAGTCGTGTTGCTTAATTTTGCTCTTTTCCTTCACAACCGAACCTACCAGCAACTGCCTTAGCTCTGAGTGGCTTACTAGAGGCTGAAGGTTCCCTCGCCTTCCACTAGACTGCTCATTTCTGTGTTGTCACAGTTGTATTAAGTTAATGAGACCTATAATTCTTATTATTTGAATCAGCACTTTCATTGTTCTGTTTTTATAGCAAAATACCATCAAACGCTCAAATAATAACACACACACAAACACACACATGCTGCTGTGCAGACAAGACGACAGCCACACTGCTAAAGCCGAATGAAAGACTGACAGGCACCAAGAAATTGCTCACAACATGGGCTCATCCGCTAACGTACGACAGCCTGAATTGGGGGAGTACAAGAGGAGGGTTTTTATTGGGAGGGGGGTTGATGTATAACGGACAATTTTATGGTGGTCAAGGATTGCTTTAACTACTTGTTCACTCCGGACCTCCACTATCAGTGGAGCAGGGCCTCCTATCAGTGAGAACGATTCACCTTCATAGAACAATATTCCGCCCCCGGATCAGCGGCACACGACAAACCAATCCTTACGAAACAGACAGCAAGAGACCTCCCAGTAAGAAAACATTTTTTCTCACCTGCTGTGCCTCTGTATTTCCCAACTGTCAGCTTATACCGCTCCTTGCTGGAGGCCACTTGGAAGAAATCATATATCGCATAGGCGGATTCATTGGCAGTCTGTAAATCCACTCTCACCTCATACCGCGTCGGGGTGCTGGTGGTGAGGTTGTGTAGGTTGTCAAGTCCTAAAAGTAAAAAATGGAATTCCGATAATCAATCATCTCGTGTGCGAGTGAGCACTTGACGTGTGCATCTGAGGCTTTCAGGACCTAAAGTTACCTTAGCTTTTACCTTCTCTGCTAATAAGGGACAGTCTCAGCACTTTCTCTTTTGGGGGCTCACGGTCACGCTAAGGAGTGTGGAGACTACGTCCTGTGGAAAGGAGAAGTGAGGGGGGCAGGGTAACCCCAGAAGAAATCTGCTTCCATTGGCTCCACCCTCTAAAACGGAAGCAGTTCTATTTATCTTCCATTTATTTCACCAAGTAGAGGAGCCGGTCAACAACTCATCCTAAGATCCCCGAAGAGATTTTGTACTGAGCAAACCACAAACATCATCTACTCTATGAGACACTGGGTGTCCGGATTATGACTTTTTAATTCCTCATTTCCCAATTCACGCTTTTGGCTATTTCACTCTCTGTGAACATCTGTTCCAGGAGAGAGCAGAGGGAAAAGGGGGGAAATTTGCCTGCAATGTCTGGCATCACCAACAGAATTTTAGAGACTTCCAGAGTGACCTCCCAGTAATGGCCCAGCATCCCAATCACGGAACTGTTTTTCTACTACTGTCGCTTCTAAGAGCTTGAGGCTGCAGGCAGATCCTGCAGGGCTTAGAGCAGCATAAAACCCCTGTGATCATCCTACCCTTCGACAAGTTCAGAGCGTAGGGGAACCTTCCCATCAACACACCCACCAACACCCTGCTTGGCACAATCCTCCGCGTCCCCACCACTGGGGCCTCTCCCTGAAGGTGGTGAGCTTCCCGAAGCCTCCTAGCTAGCTTGTCATGGGAGAAACCACCCCCACAGCCCCAGCCTCCTGGATTCTGAGATCATACCAAGCCAGAACTCCTTCCTGGGGTCCCCAAAGCCTTCCACATAGCTCCTCCATCGCTTGAAGAAATCCAGCTGCCCGGTGTTCCGCCTCTGGAAGACCTGAGAAGGGAAATGGACACGTCACTCTCACCCTCCAAACAGACACAGGTGCTGGGAGACAAGAGGAGACCAAGAGCCTGCTCATACACTGCCTTCCTCCAGCCAGCACGCCTTTGTTTTTAGAAAGGATTTTTATTTATATGTCAGTAGATTCACTATATTAATAAGCATTCTTTATATGTACAGTAGTAAGCCAGGTAGTAAGATACGTAGAGCAAAAGCAGAGAAGGTTCCTGCGCTCAAGAAATTTCAGTTCTTTCCATTATTTGTGTGATTCAGTTGCTAGTGTGGGTTGTCTAGGGCAAGACATTCTAGACCTTGCCAGCTCTCACATGTAACTTTCAACATCCATTAATCTCAACTGCGGTATATCATGTTTATGGCATCTTTTGCCCCCTTTTCTCAAATAGTTTGAGAGTAGGAATTATTTTTTAACTCATCTGATTCTTAACATAGCAATTATTTCATACTTATGGAGAAAAAAGTTCACACAAATATTTACTGAGCATGTACTATGTACTAGGCAAGATGCAAGACAGTGTGCAAAGTGAATAAATCAGAAATGCTCCCTGCCCTCCTGAAGCTATAGTTCAGTAAAAAAAAATTACTAAATTAAATAATTTTTAAAATGCAGTTAAAACTGTAATAAGGGCTATGAGGGAAAGAAGAAACAGAACTGGGAGAGCATAGAACAGGAGGACCTGACCGAGGAGCCAAGAAACCACCCCCAGGACACGGCCAAGCTGCAGGATGAGTAGGGGTAGTCAGGCAAGAGCACGGGGCCAATGTTGGGGCTGCTGGGGGCTGAGGAAGGAACGGAAAGGGAAGCTGGGAAGATGGCAAGAGTCAATCCTGGTGAGCCTTTAAAAGGGATTGTTGAAGATGCTGGCCCAGGTAAGAGCGACGGAAAGTATTGCAGAGTTTTAAGCAGGAAATGAGATCTGATCAGATTCCTCTCTAGGGGTAGTGTATGGAAAGGACTGGCCAGGGGCAAGAGTGGAAGTGAGATGACCAGTTAGGAGATCACTGTAGAGTACAGATGAAGGAGGACAGTCGCTTGGATGAGGGCTGCCCTGAGGACAGACAGAAGCAGATAGAAGGTAAAGTTGAAAGACCTGGTGACAGAATGTGAAACTGAAAGAGGAAGAAGTCAAGGTAAGATCAGTTTCTTATGGTTTGGGCTTGCAGATGACTCTTCCCTTAGCTCTTCACTGAGACGGGGGATTCAGAGAGGACAGGTTTTATGAGTGGGCCATGAGCTCATTTAGGGATGTGGTAAGTGTGAGTTATTTCTGAGTTATGCTGGTGAATGAAAATACCACAGTGGCCGGGCGCCGTGGCTCACGCCTGTAATCCCAGCACTTCGGGAGGCCGAGGTGGGTGGATCACCTGAGGTCAGGAGTTCAAGACCAGCCTTGCCATCATGGTGAAACCCCATCTTTAAAAAAAAAAGAAAAAAGAAAATACCACAGAGCAATTGGATGTAAGGACTGGAGTTCTAAAGAGAGGTCTAGGCTACACTTACTAAGGTAGGTGTGTGTCTCGGGCAATGCTAGGAGTTCACCGAGTCCCAGTTCACTTTCCTCCTCCAGGAACACAGAAGGATGTCCTTTTTCAGTTTCCCTTGCATTTAAGTTGGAGCCATGTGACTATGTGCAGCCAAAAGGCTGTAGATAGAAGCACAAGAGAGTGGGTGGGTTCTCCACACCCTCTCCTCTACTGCCGTGCGCCACAGGGCCACGGGAAAGGCCACACACTGAAACAGCAGAACCACAAGATGGAAATGGCCTGAATCCCTGAGTCGCACTTATAACTGGCTGCAAGCCTGCAGACCACATTGTGCATGTGAGAAAAACACATTGCGTTTGTTCAGTCGCAAGTTGGTTTGTTACTGCAGGATAGTCCATTCTATCCTAATGAGTACAGAGAGGCACGGGACCCAGAGGGAAATGAAGTCATGGGGAAAAGATGAGACCATATAGGAAGAAAATGGGAACTGAAAAGATAAAATGCCCTAGAATCAAGCCTTGAGGATGTCCAATATGTATAATGAAGAAGGATGACTCCATTAAGGAGAGAGAAGGAGCAAGAGAAGCAGATAAAAAGAAACTAGAAAAATATGGAATCATGGGCCAGGCGCAGTGGGTCACATCCGTAATCTCAGCACTTGGGGAGGCCAAGGTGGGCAAATCACAAGGTCAGGAGTTTGAGACCAGCCTGGCCAACATGATGAAATCCCATCTCTACTAAAAACACAAAAATTAGCCGGGTGTGGTGGCGGGCGCTGGTAATCCCAGCTACTCAGGAGGCTGAGGCAGGAGCATCAGGAGTATAGTAGCTTGGCTGAGGGCTGCCCTGAGGACAGATGGAAGCAGACAGAAGGTAAAGTTGACAGACGTGGGGCACATGGGAAAAAATACTGTGTTTGTTCAATCTCTGCAATTTGGAATTGGTTTGTTCCTGCAGCATGGTCCATTCTATCCTAATTAGTACAGAGAGGCGTGGGACCCAGAGGGTTTCAATCAACAGCTTGAAACCAGAGGGTGCAGTGAGCCGAGATCGCACCACTGCACTCCAGCCTGGGCAAAACAGCAAAACTCCTCTCCAAAAAAAAAAGGAAAGAAAAATATGGAATCACAAAAGCCACAAAGAGAAAGCGTGGTCAGTAGTGTCAAGCACTGATGAGAGGTCAGGAACAAGAGGCCAAAACCGTCCCTAGAATTTAGTGGCACAGAAATCACTGGTGATTTTAGCGAGGGCTGGGTCAGTGTGAGACATGGACAGAAGTCAAACTGGAATGGGCCAAAGAGTGAGTGAGAAGCAAGAAAATGGAGACAGAGGGGGTGCTATGCACCAAAGCGTGGACCGCTTTCTTTACAAAAATTCCTGTTTGGAGAAGGAAGGCAGTTCCAGTCACAGTAAATTGGATTCTTTTATAGGAAGTAAACCTGGAAAGTGCCTACACACACTTGGAATTGATAATACATCTAATTCCACGTGACCTTGACAGCCAAGCTGAACGCCATCCTAGCTAACCTCAGGAACGATCCCCACTAACCCAAGGCTGGAATTGCATCTCTCTCTCTGCCTAGTTTTCTGTGCATTCATTCAGATGCAGAAGCCCCAACACAAAATCTAATCTCCTTCCTTTCCACTAGACTTCACGGCATGTGCCTTGAAGTAAAACACATTATCCTGAATTTGTAAGGTAAACTGCCTGGTATTTGTGCATTCTTTATATTTTTCTCCAGGAAGAGAAAGGGAAGGAGGAGAGAGTAGGTTACTCGCAGCAATGCTGAAACTCCAGGTGGGAGTTCACATTTAGTTCCTCTCAAACTACCTGTCCACGTTTGCTGGCCGAGGAGTGGGGCACCATGGATGCAGAAGGCTCCAAGATCCAAGTCAGACCACAGCCACTTCCTGGGCAGGGGATGGAGGGGGATTGCGGAGGCAGCAATCCTCGGCCAGCTCGTGGTAAAACAGGAATGGAAGGGAAGAGTCGAGTCTACCTCATAGGACTGCTGGGAGGGCTAATGAGACATCACGTACCAATGTTCTAAGTGGGCAAGAGCTGCTGAGCAGAATGTGGGAAAGATCATGGCAAGCAGCTAACACTGCATTAACATTGTTCTCTTTCCCCTTTGCTCAAGTACCCACTCTTTAAAGATGTCCTATTTCCTTCTTAGCTCCCTTCACTTTTCTTCACTCATTTATTCATTTCGTGAGTATCTGTTGAGTGCTGGCCCCGGAGCAAGTTTTTATGATGCCATTGACAGATGTGAAAGTCCAGAAACGTGAGACGCCAGTCCTATAGCTAATCACTGATACAAAGACCACACAGAAACCTTAGCCTTCAGTCAGGAAGTGTGAAGATACCAGCCCTACTGAATCTGTTTCCCAAATAGCATTTCCAAAGACTCAGAACTTGCTAATTTCCTAGCAAAGTGCCTGGTCCAACCCCTTTCTTGGGACTCTTCTTGTACCACAGACAGTGGAATTTTACGACAGATGTAGCACTGACGTATGGCTCCACATACGTCGTGTCAAATCACATTCCCACCACAGGGTCAGGCTCAAATCCAACCCTGCCCTCCTGGGACAGATGCATTACAAAGGTAATTTTGGCCTCTATCTCCAGTCAATGAACCCAGTGCCCAAGCTTGACAGGAGCTTTCCAGCAGAGAGTGTGTGTGTGTGTGTGTGTGTGTGTGTGTAACAATACTTCAGCTGGGCCGGGGAAGATTCCAGAAATGATTCTGGTGCTCTTTGCATGACTGTTTTGAAGCAGAACTAGCTCTATACTTACTAGCTGTGTCCTTGGGCAACCTTGACAAGCCTCACTTTTCTAAATTGTTAGATTAAGATGTTAATGGCCTCTCTGTCACTAGCTTGAATCGAGGCTTCAGCAAGCTCATTAATCATAGTAAATCATATAGTTAAGCCAGAGCCTGGTACATACAGATATAATAAGTTATTATGATTTCTCAGTAAATGTCAGTTTGCATTTTATTATATCAGATTCCAAACGAACTGACCCACAGGGATCATTTATGCGTCTTGATCAGGCAGGCAGCCTTAATTGACTCACTCAAAATCTAATCCATTCCCATTCTGTGAGATGAAAACACCCTATAATGAACTATTTGGGTATCACAAAACCCCCTTACCAAATAAGTTTCAAAGGGGGAAAAAAAAACTCTTTATGTCTGCTTGTATACTAGAGTTGTCATTGCATTCTAGAACTTACTCAATGCCCTGAAAGAATAAATACAGAGAAAAAAGTCAAAATTGCATTTAAGCATCTGTGGAAAGAGCCTCTAATGCAGTCCTTAAGATTTTTAAGATGGAAAACAAAGATGGAAATATTTGAGACATTTGAGTGCTCCCCGATTTTCTTTCCAGGCTCCCACCAGTGGCAGTTTACCTCAGGGCACAGTTCTTCCCGCCTGTCCTTCAAATTGAGTTCCTGATGCTTAGGATGAAGAAGAATTACTTTTAAAAGATTTTAAAAGCTCAATAAAACAGAGAAATGGACTATGGGTCATCCTTCAGTGACAAAGCACTGGACTCTTGAACCCACCCAAAAAAAAAAAAAACTATGACAACTGTCAGTAAAATGTTTTGTGGGGAAGTTTTCAGGACTCCATGTTCTCTGGAGCACGGTGGCTTCAGGTAAAACCCTGCAGAACCTCAGTTCATGCACGACCCCCAGAAGTCTGGCTCAGGAAACAAGACTTGGGGTGGGGTTGGGGCTGGGGAGAATCAGAAGGCAGAGTGATTTTATGATTTTTGGAACCGATCTCTGTGTTTGAGGAGGGTCATTTGCATGAGCAGGAAGTAAATGACAAGCTCTTTGCAGGCAGGGATTTTCGTAGATTTGGTTCAGCGCTGGATCTTGAGTACATGAAACAGTGCTTGACACATAGTAGGCACTCAATAAATATTTGTGCAATAAGTCATGGCTATTCCAGGGCAGACAGACTGACAGATCTCTTTCTAAACGTTGTCCCAGACAAACACTTCCTTCTCTGTGGGAGCTTGGCTCACAAAAAGGCCACACTTACCAGTACAGACTTCCTGCCAAAGGTCAATTACAGGCACAAAGGCAGGAAATTGGGCTGCGGGCCTGAAGGGGCAGAAGGCTTAGCCTTACAATGGTGCTGATGAAAAGCAGCAGGTACAGTCCTATGGGTCTGGTCAGGTAGAAGACCTCCCATGTTATATTCCGTTCTGTTGTTTTTATAAATCAATTGGGAATTTCCCCCAGCCAACCCAATTACTGCCTTTCTAGTCGTCAGATGCCACTGTGCAGATAATGTTTTCTTCATTGCTGCTCATCAGATGTATCTTTTTATTCATGGCTGCTTAAGTGTCTTCGGTTTCCCAGGCCCCTGAGTGAATGTGTAAATGAATACAGTTTGAGCACCATGAGATCATGCTCTCTCTTTCCCATGGTGAGTTGCAGCTGTGCAGCAGGTTAAGGCTGCATGCTGGCTTGGGGCAGTGAGAGTCTTTATCATTCAGGCACAGGGAGAAAAGGGGCAAGGGGAGATGGAAGGATCAGATTGCAACCCTCAAAAGCAGCTTATCATATAATTGGATCAGGCTGATGCAATCAAAGAAGCTGCTATGTGGTTTAGGCAGACAATGGCCCGAGAGAATAAAACATCTACATAGAAGAAGGACAATTAAAGCACTACCGGAGTTTCCCTCTTCCAGGCTTTAGTCTTTCCAATCAAAGCCTCAAAGGCCTTGTTTCTGCACTGTGCAGCCAGATTACAGAACTAGGACAAGGGGCTCCAATTCAGAGGCCTGAACTCCCCAGACAGGGTGTGCATGTGCATCTTGGATGGCCTGAGATGAACTCACTGAGAAGACCAATGAGTTAGGAGGCTGGAGTCTTGAAATCTGGTCCCAGCTTTGTCATTCTTAAATGACTTAGCCCAGGCACTTCTTTCTGGGAGAGTGGGCCTCACTATCCCTATCTGTAAAATAGGAAAAACAGTCCTCCCTCACTTACTCTAAAGCTGTTGTGTAAGGGTCATGTGTGCAAAAGTGCTTTGAAGAAGGTGAAATATAGGTAACACATACATACAGGGAATGACCAGATGATGATCAACCCACATGCCTTCCTAGTCCTCAGCCTTAGTCTAACCAAGCCTATTCTAGGACAGGGGTGAGGTTCTAGACTCTCCTTACCGTGGATTGGTGCCAGAGGCATCCAAACCAGAGCGACTCCATCTTGAGTGAGTGCTAAGAAAATGAGGCTGAGACTTGCTGGGCTGCATTCCCAGAAAGTTAGGTATTCCTAGCCTCCAGATGTTTATGGTTAAGGGAACAGATTGACAGTGTTTACTAAACAGATCCAGACTTAGGAATGTCCTGATATCCTGATATCTTGAGAACAGAAGCATTCCTAATTTTGCTTTAAAGATTGTATAATATTGATTCCTGCAAAATATAGTAATTAAGAAAATTAATCCTTTATCACAAATCCCTGCAACAGAGCACATCCCCTCCTGATCTTTATCTTATAGACAAACAAGTATTGTACATATGGCGCATGTGATTCTTACTTTCAGAAACACCCTACCCTGTCGATGGAGTAGCTGTACTTTCAACGGTTTACTTTCTCAATAAACTTGCTTTTGCTTGCACTGTGGAGTCACCCTGAATTCTTTCTTGCACAAGATCCAAGAGCTTTCTCTTGGGATCTGGATGGGGACCCCTTTCCTGTAACATCAGGATCTCTCTAAAAACAGCTACAAGCCACCAAAACTCCTCTTTTCCAAGAGTGGGGAAGAAACAGGGCTCCAAACACTGTACAGAGCATCCATGACTGGTGTCCTGGGCTGAGAAACAAGGCCCTACACAGAGCTCCCGGGGTTCTGCGTGACTCACAGTCCAGCCACCTCCGTCCGTGTCCATGTCGCAGTACACCTGCAGGGGCCGGCTGGCATCGCCGTGCAGGTAGATGGTGTACAGACCACTGGCAGCATGGTTGTTCTGCTGAACCTGACTGCAGTCCGAAGGGTGTGGGAAACGAGCACCAACTGGGAGCCAAGAGAGAGCGCTGTTAGAAGAAGGGCAAGGAAGAACGAGGTGGAGTTGCTCCCTATTTTAAGGCCGTTTATTTTGTTTGGAAATTATTGCGTAACTTTCTAATTTTGCTTCTTTCAACTCTTCGCTCATATCTTATTTTTCTCTCTCTGCTCTCATCAATTCCCCAAATGTACCAGAAAAGGTCAAGTTCACATCACTTCCTCCCCCCGTTCAGCTCCTCCACAAAATAACACTCTATTTCACTCCTCTCTTTAGTCTCCCCACTGCGGGGTGGATTTCTTTTCAACATATAACCCCATTTCCACTTCCCCATGCCTAGAGAAATCAATAGTTCTGTATCCACTTGCTCCTCCCTGGGCTCTTTTGCTAGCCTCTCCAATGTGGGTTCTCACTGCATGGTCATTCAGAGTACAGGATTCCATCTTACCTGTGGAGAGGGTGGTGGATACATTCCTGCTCCGTTGATCACCCTTAAAGGCAACCAGGGAGACAGGGTAGGTGGCGCCCTGCTGAAGGCCTTGCAACTCAAATCTCTGGTCTTCTCGTCCCAGCTGCATCTCCTACCAAACAAGAGGGAAAGTACAGAGTCAGTGACTCAGTTTATCACCCACTAGCACCCTAAGTGTCAACAGCATTCCCTGGTGCTAATGACAGAAACTCTCTGAGAGCACAGTGTCTCCGAAGCCCCAGTGGCAGCCCAGAATCACAGTGGGTCCCAGCCACTTCTCCAGAGAGCCACGCCATGGAGAGTCAGCACTACTGGGAGCATCAGCTGAGAGCCAGCACCCAGCACTACAGCCTCAGGATCACCGGCCAAGTTTCTGGGAGACTCTGGCCTTCAGATACACACGGGGGCTCTAACTATAGCCACAGCTGGCACAGTCACAGGCTGGCAATGCTGGGCTAAGGAGACATTAATAGGGGAGGTGAAACTGGCCACTGATATCTGTGAGACAAGGAGACAGTTGGTATTTCAATAAACTTCTGAACCAGTCTTACTTCCTCTATAAACACAGGGCTAACCTTCCTAGCGGTGCTGTCATAAGCATTAATTAAGATAGCAAATGAGCCTAAGTGTCCTTCCTGTTTTTCCTTCCTCCCTTTTTTCTTCATTTGCAAGGAGAGAGAATAATAATTTTCCAATGGGACAGGTTTCGAAAATTTGCTGGCCTTCAGATTCTAAGGGAAGGCATAACCCTTGAAATGAGGGTTAATGAATTCATTCAATAAATATCTATCACACATCTAAGCAGTGTCCTATGCACTTTAGATACGGTGATAAATGAAACAGACAAACATAGAGCTTACATTAATTTGGGAAGACTAACAATAAACAAAATAACCCAGGCAGATGTACAACCAGCAATGTGATCAACAAAGATTAGCAAGTTGCCATGAGGCCAGCAAATGAGGTGATTGGCCCAAGTTAGTTGCTTCGCACACAAAAGAAGGCACCAGCAGAACAGACAAGGAATCTCCTGTACCTTCATTGTGCCATCTGGGAACTGGTAGGTGAGAATGTAGCCATGAATCTGAGCAGAGGGGGGTGTCCAGGTCAATACGCCACTAGACTGCGTCACAGCAGACGGACGAAGGTTTCTGGGAGGGTCGAGATCTGTATGTAGAAGGTCAGGTAATTGTCATTACTAAGATGCAGCTGAGGCAAGGTAATTCTGACATATCAGTCTATATTTTCCCCTTCCATAAACTCCCATTTCTCTTCCTCCTTTCAAGCAGGTTGCAGGCTCTGTTATTCCCTGTCATGGGGCCTTTCTGACCTTTGTTTCTAAAAGTACAGACCCATTAGAGACAAGAAGAACAGAGTGTTAGGTGGGTCCCAGAGGAAGGGAATCTGGGCCCCCATTTCCCAGGCAGGTTCCCATAAAGTGGTGGATATGAACAGTCTAGATGGGCAGATAGATCCTCAGAGATGGAGGGCTCCCAAAGGATTGTGGAAAGATGGGAGGGCCACAGATCTGAAAGGGCCCTGCACAGAGAAACCAGGGTGACTTGCCTGCCTGGAAAGTTACCTGAAATGCCAGATGGACCCCAATGCCTGTCACCTGGAAAGTTCCAAGATTTACATACAGCCCTGAGGAAGGAGCTCACCCTAAGTAGAATAGGGGCTTATGATTGAAATTAAGTTGGTATAAAAACAAGAAGCTATGTTTCTTACATATGAAGTATGTGACCTTAGATGCATACCCAGTAGGGAAAGAAGGGAAGGAGAAGGGGAGGGAACTGGTGCTTGTATAGAGGAGAGAAAGAAAGAAAGAGCGAAGGAGGAAGAGAGGGAGGGAAGGAAGAGGGAAAGAGAAGGAATATAGGAAAAGCAGGGCTTTTCTTCTATGTACTTCCTCACCCAAACACCAGAGGGAACGCGTGGGTAAGTGAGTGTGCACCGTAGACCAGAAAAACCAAAGCTCAGCAAAAATACTGGTCAACATCATAAGTGGTCAGAAGGCTTTTTTTTTTTTTTTTTTTTTTTTAACCAAAGAAGATAGAATGGAAGTTTCTTTTTTGAAAAAGCATTATCATAGAATGTTATTTTAATTTAGAAGTTCCCAAAAAGACATCTCCGGGCTATTTTCTACCCAGCAGCATTTCGGCTGAGAACTGAATTGCAGTATTTTAATAGAACTCAGACAGCTGTTGTTTTGAATTAGGATGTTTTGACAAATTTTGAGTTTCTGTAATATCAACTTGGTTTGATTTTCTGAAGCATAACATCTGGCATGGATTTTATTCTATCCGTCTCACAGAAAAACTGAATTTCCGGCTTTCACAATCAAGGCAAAACTGTGGCTATTTAAACGTCTTAAGCAACGTCCTGTCACCTCTTTGACCGCCCACCACCCCCTGGTTATGGACTTGAGATGTCTATCTCAGCTACTTCACGTTCCTATGAAGCAAGAAGATGAGAGTCTCTTTAGTGCTGTCTTCAAAAATGGGAAAGGTGAAACCAAGAGAAGATAAAGAAGGAGGAAGAGAAGAAAGAAAGAAGGGAGAAAGGAAGGGGAAAAGGAGGCAGGAAGTGGGAAAGAGGGAAAGGAGATACTGGGTCCTGGTTGCGATTGGAGAGCAACACTGTATACCAGGGAGTCCGTGACGGGGAGAGGAGCGTGTTGTTTGTTTGTTTGGTTGGTTTTATTTTTGTTCTTTGCTTTTTTGAGATGGAGTCTCACTCTTGTTGCTCAGGCTGGAGTGCAATGGCACAGTCTTGGCTCACTGCAACCTCTTCCTCCTGGGTTCAAGCGATTCTCCTGTCTCAGCTTCCTGAGTAGCTGGGATTACATGTGCCTGCCACCACACCCGGCTAATTTTTGTATTTTTAGTAGAGACAGGGTTTCACCATGTTGGCCAGGTTGGTCTCAAACTCCTGACCTCAGGTGATCTGCCGCCTCAGCCTCCCAAAGTACTGGGATTACAGGCATGAACCACCGCACCCAGCCAGTTTTTTTTGTTTGTTTGTTTGTTTTTTCACATCTCTGTTTAGTTTGAAAATATTTACTATAAGCTGGCCACTGATATCTGTGAGACAAGGAGACAGTTGGTATTTCAATAAACTTCCTTCTGAACCAGTCTTACTTCCTCTATAAACACAGGGCTAACCTTCCTAGGCATGCTGTCATAAGCACTAATTAAGATAGCAAATGAGCCTAAGTGTCCTTCCTGTTTTTCCTTCCTCCCTTCTTTCTTCATTTGCAAGGAGAGAGAATAATAATTCTCTTTTTATTACTTTTTAGATTAAAAATGTAAACTAATTTTAACTTAATAATAATAATTCTATAATAAATAATAATAAAAGAATTAAAATTCTCTTTTATACTACTTTGTAGATTAAAAATGCAAGCTAATTTTAACTAATAAAAATTATAGAGAAATTCAAGGCACCTCTAGCTCCCATGGCTACACTTGGTGCCCTCAGCCATGGATGGAATGGACGGACCTTGCCCGTACTGCCTGAACAGGCCCACAGACCTCAGCGCGGGCAGTGCTGTCTTGCAGGTGCCTCTGGGGCCTGACCTCTGTGACGCTCCGTCAAGACCAGAGGCCCCATCACACACACAAAATACATGTAGTTCAGGCACCTTTCCTCATCAACTGAGAATGGAATGGAGAAAGATGCACTCCCATTGCCCCCATTCTGGAAGACGGAAACAGAAAAGGCTCCTGCCTCTCTCTTCTCCCAGCTGCAGCTGAGATCCCATCATTTTCTCCATTGTGAGTGTGGAGAGTCTGAGCGCTGGGCCGGGTGGAGGGGTGAGGGAGGCCACCTTTGACACCGCCACTTCCTCCATGCTTCTTATCTTATCCCAGCTGTTATGTCAACTTAATTTGCTCAAAGAGGTAAAAAAGGAACCACTCTGAAGAATGCCCTCAGGTAAGGCTACAACCCTCCTGCTCCCTTCCCCAGCCCACTGATGGAGAAGGCTCTCTCCTGGTAAGTGTGAGGGGTTCCCCTGTCCTGGTCCTTCTCAGTACCTGTCTGGGCCTTGGTGTCGACCTTCTTGCTCTCCTGGTCCCCCTTCTGGGCCCACACGTGCACCGTGTACTCCACACCTGGCCTCAGGCCCGTCAGGACGGTGCTGCTCTGCTCCTTCCCCACTGGAACGTCCCTGGTCTCTCCATCAGCAGAAGTGTAGCGCACCACATACTTGTCAATGGCGGCCTGCACCGGATCCCAGGAGACAGTGGCCATATTCTCTGTCACCCGGTCAATCGCCAGGTTTCTGGGGCTGTCAATTTCTTTTAAAAAAGATTTAGAAAAGGCTGAACTTTGGGACAAAGGAAAGCATCCCATCCCACCACCCCATCACCAGGAGGTTTTCATCATGTTATCGTTACTAATGGTAGAAGTCCACTTAAAACACGAGTCAAAGGCTCCTGGTCTCCATTTCCAAGGAAACAAACCACTGGATATAAAACTGGAAGGAATCAGATCTTCTCCCAGTTTGTTAATACAAATTTTTTCTGTCCTTGTAATTCTCACCAAAATGACAATAAAACTTCCTGAGCTACAAGATAAGCCACCAAAAATGTTGTGAATATAACCACTTTCATGATCTCCCTGGTATCTAATTATTTTGTTTCACAGAATTTAAGAGCCGAGAAGTCATATTCTCCAACCTTCCTAACTTATGAAAGGGGAGGAGAATGGAGGCCCAGGGAAATGGAGGGTCTAGGTCAAGTTCCTATTGACTTGTTACGTGGAAGCTAATACTCTTCGCTCTGAACTTTGGGCCTTCCCACCCTCTCAAGGCTTTTGCTGTGGATCTGCCCTCTCTCTCCTGTATTATCAATCTCTTCTTCTCTGTCATCAGTCCCAGACTAGCAAGGTCTGGGACCCGCCATCCTTCCCCATATCATTCCATTTCTCTGCATTCCTGAGCTGACAGACTATCTCAGGAGAAATGTCTACATACCTTATCGTCATCGCTCACTCTCCAATCGTGTTTGCATCTTTCTATGCCGCACAACTAAATCTGCTAGTCTAAGGTCACCAACAACATCCATACTGCCACATCTAATGGGTACTTGCTATTCTCAACTTTACACTACTTCTGGGTGGCATTTGGCGGAACTGATCCACTCCCTCCTTCTTGAAACGCTCTCACTGCTTGGCTTCTATGACTACATACTCCCTTGATTTTCCTAACTCGCTGGATCTTCTTCAGTCCTTTGTTAGCAACCTTCAAACACTGAAGCACCCAAAGTTCCCTTTCTTTGTTGTTTGTTTTGTTTTGTTTTTCTGAGACAGGTCTCACTCTGTCACCCAAGCTGGAGAGCAGTGGCGCCATCATAGCTCACTGCAGACTTAACTTCCCAGGCTCAAGCAATCCTCCCACCTCACCCTTCCTAGAAGCTGGGAATACAGGTATATGCCAGCACACCCAGCCAATCTTTGTATTTTTTTTTTTTTTTTTTTTTTTGGTAAAGACAGGACTTTACCAGGCTGGTCTTGAACTCCTGAGCTCAAGCAACTTACCTACCTTGGCCTCCCAATGTTCTGGGATTACAGGTAAGGGCCACTGCAAGTGTCCCAAAACTCCCTCTTTTCCTCTCTCTACTGTTCCTCCTAGGTGATGTCATTCATGCCCATGGCTTTAAATACCAACTGGATGCTAATTGCTCCACAACATCTATTAATTCTGAGCCCCTGACTAGTTTATACAACTGCATCTCCACCACAGTGCCTGGCCTGTATTGGACACTCAGTTATGTAATCAATAAATAAATCACTCAATTAACCAAAAAATCTCACAAATATCTTGATCTTAACTATTTAAAAGTCTTGACATTCCTCCCTAAAGTCTGTTTCTCAGTGTCCCCTCTCAAGGAATGGTGGTCCAATCTTCCATGTTGCTCAAATATAAAACACAGGCCATACTTGAGTCCTCACTTTCTTCTGACCCCACATCTATCAACAGGTATTATCATTCATACCTCAAAAATATATTCCAGACACTCCCCATTCTCTCCCCTTTCGCCATCACACTTATCTAGACCATCCACATCTTGCATCCGACTTTCCTAGCAGCTTCTCTACTAATCTTCCCACCCCTTGCCTTGTCATTTCTTTCCATTTATTCTCCTCACTGTGGCCTGGAAAATGTTTTTTAAATAAACATTGCATACTATCACTCTGCTATTATTAATAAATATAGCCCACTTTGTCCTCTAAGCACCACATGGTCCTGGCTGACCTGCCTCTGCTCCTCCCACCTCATCTCAGGCCCCTTGCTCTTCCACCCTCTACACTCCAGCAAAACCGGCCTCTTTTCTTTCTCCAACCATGCTAGGTACTGTTCCAGCTGAGGGCCATTACACATACTCTTCCCTCTGCCAGAAATGGCTAGCTTTCCCCAACATCCATTTTCCCCCTTCTTCTATAAGCACACTCACTATCCAGCAGATCTCCCTGCAATTATGAAAATATTCTACAATCTGCACAATCCGATACTGTAGCTGTTAGTCACATGTGGCTACTGACCATTTGAAATGTGGCTAATCCAAATGAGAAAATTTTATTTTAATTATTTTTAAATTAGTTAAAATTTAGGCTGGGCATGGTGACCCATGCCTGTAATCCCAGCACTTTGGGCAGCTGAGGCAGGAGGATCACTTGAGCCTAGGAGTTCAACATAGTGAGACCCCATCTCTAAAAAAATAAAAAAATTAGCCAGGAGTGGTGGCATGTACCTCTGGTCCCAGATACTTGGGAAGCTGAGGTGGGAGGATGGCTTGAGCCTAGGAGGTCAAGCCTACAGTGAACGGTGAACATACGACTGTACTCCAGCCTAGCTAACAGAGTGAGACCCTGTCTCTGAAAATAAAATAAAAAAATAGAACAAATTTAAATAGCCACATGTAGCTAGCAGCTGCTGTGTTGGACAGGAGAGCATAACCAAAGTTAAAGCTGGGCACAGGGCCATCCAACTAAAGATCTCATTTCCTTGCCTTTTTTGCAGTGAGGTCTGTCTGGGCCCTGGCAATGGAAGATGAGAAGAGATGATGTGTGCAACGTCCCAGTCATGCCCTGACCTCATGCCTCTTCCCACTGGCTACAATGCGGACTGGGTAGTGACCAGGTAAAGGAGGGCAACTTGCTAGGGATGACTAAGCAGCAGCACAGAAGAAGCCTGGATGAGGCTCCTCTCCCGGATGAGGAGCTACTGTATCAGCCCTTGCCATTCTACAGAGAGGAATACGCTTCTTTCCTGCTTAAGCAACCGTTATTTGAGTGTTCCTATATATCCTATTACTATTACCCCATAATTCTCTATACCTACACCACGTTCATCTCCTTCATAGAACTTAGCACAACAAGAGTGACCTCTGGTCAACCTCACGACTACACTCCCAACAGCACCATGACAGTTTACAAATTCCATAACAACGTCAGGAAGTTACCCTATACGGTCTAAAAAGGGGAGGAATGAATAATCCACGCCTTGTTTAGCATGTCATCAAGAAATAACCATAAAAATGGACAACCAGCAGTCCTCGGGGCTGCTCTGCCTAAGGCTAGTAGCCATGCTTTTATTCCTTTACTTTCCTAATAAACTTGCTTTCACTTTACTCTAATTACTCGTCCTGAACCCTTTCCTGCACCAGATCCATGAACCCTCTCTAAGGGTCTGGATCGGGAGCTCTTTCCTGTAACACTTTGTTCTTTAGGTTAATGAAAGTTTTTTTGACAGCAAACTCTCCTAAATCAGTCTGCAGCCCTGAGGTTACAGACACCTAAAGCAGCTGCATCATTACTCAGCTGCAACAGATCAACCAACCTGCATTAATTACCCTGGTTTGCCCTTCCCTTCCCTCCTATTACCTGTCTGGGCCTTGGTGTCGGCCTTCTTGCTCTCCTGGTCCCCCTTCTGGGCCCACACGTGCACCGTGTACTCCACGCCTGGCCTCAGGCCCGTCAGCACGGTGCTGCTCTGCTCCTTCCCCACTGGAACCTCCCTGGTCTCTCCATCAGCAGAGGTGTAGCGCACCACAAACTTGTCAATGGCGGCCTGCACCGGATCCCAGGAGACAGTGGCCATATTCTCTGTCACCCGGTCAATCGCCAGGTTTTTGGGGCTGTCAATGTCTGAAAAAAAATGCTGATGAATATGTGCTATGAACAGGTCTCAGAGCACAGAAACTGGTGGTCGCTTAACGTGGGGTGAAACCCTTTCATGTTTTGTGGGGTTTCCACCTCTTACGCTCTTGCTGTGTTTTTAGCTGTTTCATGGACATCATCTTCTCCCCTGAGATAAATCTTGCTCCTCAATAGAAAGCACAATAGGCCAGAACCTGAAAATATGGGCTGTTACCTCTACCAAGTGTTTAGCAAAACAAATCTTTTATTCATCTAGTAACGGTATATCAAGCCCCAACTCTGTAGGTGGAATGTTCTAGACAGTGTGCAAAATCCAGAGTTGGAAAAGACATGGTCTCTGCTCACAAGGAAGTAACAATTTTGTGTCTGGCATCATGTCAGTGAAGACCTCCTATTTCATACTAGAAGATTCTAAAAGCCAATTCCAAATGTAAGCTCCTAGAGAAGGAGGGCTGCATCCTATTCTCCTGTGTTCCCAGTGCCTAGTAGGGGGTAGGGCACATGGAAAGTGCTCAGTACGTATTATTAAATGAATCCACAAAAAGTAAAACCCTGGTTGAATATCCTCTAGTATATCATAGACTCACTTGTCATGCTGGTTTGCTGATTGAATCACTGTACAAAATACGGGTAGATATTGCTTCCTCTAAAATAAGAATATAATGCAGGAGCTATCCTTATCTTCAAAACTCTGCCTCACATACACTCTGCTATTCCACAGAGAGGTATATACTCCTTTCTTGTTTAGGTACCCATTATTTGGGTGTTTTGGTCAGTGTGTATCCTATTACTATTTACTCATCCCATCTGAAAAACATCACTACCTCATTATTCTCTATACCTACACCATGTCATCTCCTTCATAGAACTTATCATAATTTCTAGTTATAAATCTGTTTTATAGTTATAACATGATTTATTTGTCATAAAACAAATGATATACTTCTCCTTGCAATGGCAGATGTGATGTCTACATTCTTAAAGTCAAATTTTCAATATACTATTATTATGGACAATATTCGACTTTCATTTTCTGTTCCCACTCACAAACTCACTAAGAGACCCTCAATACTGCCTACAGCAAAAGATCCATGCAATCAGAAGAGGAGCTGATAGACATGACCGTGCAATCATAGCTTGGAGACTTCCCACGAGGAAACTAGTTAAAGAGAAATGAGGGATGGTGCGTGCAATCTGTTATGAAGGGATGCCATCGCACTCTTCCATTAATCACTGATTTTTGCCAATGTCAGAGAAGGAAAATAAAACTTGCCATCCATTGACTTAGCACAAAAACTCTTATATTCCCAAGGAACAATGCTCTTTACCTGTCTGGGCCTTGGTGTCGGCCTTCTTGCTCTCCTGGGCCCCCTTCTGGGCCCACACGTGCACCGTGTATTCCACGCCTGGTCTCAGGCCCGTCAGGACAGTGCTGCTCTCCTTCCCCACTGAAACGTCCCTGGTCTCTCCGTCCTCAGCAGAGGTGTAGCGCACCACATACCTGTCAACGGTGGCCTGCACCGGGTCCCAGGAGACAGTGGCCATATTCTCTGTCACCCGGTCAGTCACCAGGTTTTGGGGGCTGTCAATGTCTGGAAAAAAAAAATGCTGATCAATAAACACTATTAACAGATACCAAAGAGTGAGACCTTCTGGGCATTTTATTTGTGGTGAGGCAGTTTCCTGTCCTTACGGTTTCTCTATATCATATGTTGGTTTCCAGTTGTTTCATGGATATAGCTCCCCACAGCTGGATTCTTGGATTTTCAACAAGGCAGCACAAGAGAGTAGTATGAGTACTAAATTCAAAGTCAGAAGAGCTGGGTTCTAGTCCCAGCTCAGAGAGGTGGAGCAGAGGCACAGGATGGAGCCAGGTTACCACCAATCTAATCCCAGCTCTGCCATCTGCCAGCTGTGGCCCTGGACAACTCAGCTGCCCCTGGCTAGGCGTCAACTTCTTCATCTGTAAAATCTGAGGTTTGGGTTAGATGGACTTTCAAGACTCTTTCAAGCATCAATATTCTATGCATGCTCTGGGGATGAGTAGCCATTCACCTGGGCTATTTACTGCTGCTGCACCTGGCCTCACAGAGACTGGGATACCATCTTCATCCCTGAGGGTAAACTAATGCTGAGACACCACCACCCAGTGTCCTGACATCTCCAAGTGGAGCTGTGAGCAACTGTTACCACTCCATGTCCCCCTCCCCTACCCACTCAGACCAGAGCTGAAGCTGCACACTGTTTTCTGGAGAATCAGTACTTTGGTAAAAGAGCTCCATTCCCTTCTCTCACGGTAGGCAGCACCCTACCTGTAGGGACCTAAGCTGAAATTACACTAGTTTCAGCTCCTAAGCGAACAATGATTTTGGCAGAGCCTTATATTCCAGGAAAATGGTGTTGAGGCCATCCAGAATAGTCATAGCCCTCAGGACTGAGCTGGAATGGCACATCGCCCACTGGGGAATCAGCGGCTCAGCCAAGCTGAGCAGCTGCACGTCCTAGGGCTCTACTGACACAGTACCCTAGGTCCCAGGGAAATACAGCAGTGGCTGACTGAGACACCCAACCCTACCAGCCCGAGAGCTCTACTTTTCTGCATCCCTAGAGCTGGACCAGGCCCCTTGAGTCTGAGCTCCTGAGACAATACTCTCCCAGGCAGTAGAGTTACTGCCGTGCTGCTCCTTGCCCTGCTTGATCCCAAAAAAACAGTGTGCCTGATTATTTTGGGGTACTTGCTGCTGCTGCACCTGGCCTCACAGAGACTGGGAAACTTCCAAGTCCCACCATTGCAGAGTCTGGAATCACCACTGCACAATTCCTCAACCCTAGGGATCCAAGCTGCCACTGAGCTCTATTGGTGCAGGCTCCCAAATTACAGCAATTACAGCCATACCCTGCACCATGAGCTCAAACTTCCAGAGCACTTATTCTTCCTCCGAGTTAAACCAGGGCTATGCCCTGCCCACCAGGGGTGGAATTAAAGTTACAACCTGACCTCCTGAATGACCTCCTGAAGCCAAGCTACTCAGCACTATGGCGACCTATATTCAGCCCTGACACAGAGATCATTCTGCATCCCAAGGCTCAAGTGCCACTATAGGTTCACAAGACCCTGAGCCTAAGTAAGACTTTGCCCCACAGTTGCTTTGAGCACCTGTACTTGAAACCCAGTGCCATGGCAGCTGCTTCTAAGCCATGTCAGAGGGATCCCTTCAGCTAAGTCTTCCCATTGTGGAGAAAATGAGAATAGAAAAGCCCTTGCCATAATAGCCCGTGCCACCGAGGACATTAACAACCTATGCTGCCACCACCACTACCACAAACTTCTATAGTCTAGGCCACAGATATGCCCATAGTTATTGCTGATGTCAAACACAGCCAAAGAAGGTGCCCAGAGGCTATACCACCCTTCCCAACTGGCACATTAAAATTCAACCAAGGTAAAAGTATTTCTCTAAGAAATTCACTTTAGAAAGTTTGGAAGAGGCAATTGTTCCACCAGATGCACAGACCTCAATGCAGAGACGTAAGGAACATGAAAAAAGCAAGAAAATATGATATCACCAGAGAGATCCAAGATAGCCGATTAGCAGCAGCTCAGGATTGTAGCTCCCACTGAAAGCGCAGAGAGTGAGTGGATGCCACATTTTCAGACGAATTTTCATTGCCCACGGACCAAGAGATTCCCGGCGGAGGAGCCCCACGGGTCGCCAGCGTGACTCTTTTGGCCGGGGCGGCCGTTTTGCAGGCGCCTCAGTGCGGCGGTTCTCAGTCCGGGACTGAGCGCCCTTTTGGTTGGCGTTTGGAGCTCCGGGAAGGCAGAGTCTCCCATTCAGCTGATTGAAAAGCGGACTGAAGTGGGGAACCAGACTGGGAGATTCCCGGGCAGAAAAGCGCCAGGAATCTTAACACCGCTGTTTCAGCCGGTGTAGTGGGTCGCCGCAGGGGAAGTCTGGTCCACCCTCAACAACAAAAAAAAAACCCAGCAATTGGAACTGCTGAGGATTGAGAGTTTCACAGCAAGTACAGCTGAACCCGGGAAAGTCCAGCTCTGTGGGGGAGGGGCGTCTGCCAAAGGAAAACTAAGAAACAGAAAAAACTTTATCACCAACAAGCTGGACGTCTACTCTGAGACCTAATCTGAAAGTCAGCAATTACACAGATGACAGGTGGATAAATCCACAAAGATGGGAAGAAAACAGCGCAAAAAGGCTGAAAACACCCGAAATCAGAATGCCTTTCCTCCTACAGAGGATTGCAGTTCCTCATCACCAACTGAACAAGGCCTGATCGAGAATGAATGTGAGGAATCAACAAAATCAGGCTTCAGAAGGTGGATAATGAGAAACTTCTGTGAGCTAAAAGAACATGTTCTAGCCCAATGCAAGGAAACTAAGAACCTTGAAAAAAGGTTTGACGAAATGTTAACGAGAATGGACAATTTAAAGAGGAATATAAGTGAATGAATGGAGCTGAAAAACACAATACGAGAACTTCGCGAAGTATGTACAAGTTTTAACAGTCGAATTGATCAAGCAGAAGAAAGGATTTCAGAGGTCGAAGACCAACTTAACGAAATAAAAGAAGAAGACAAGATTAGAGAAAAAAGGGTAAAAAGGAATGAGCAAAGTCTCCAAGAAATATGGGACTATGTGAAAAGACCTAATCTACATTTGATAGGTGTACCTAAATGTGACGAAGAGAATGAATCCAAGCTGGAAAATATTCTTCAGGATATTATCCAGGAAAACTTTCCCAACCTAGCAAGGCAGGACAACACTCAACTCCAGGTAATACAGAGAACACCACAAAGATATTCGTCAAAAAGAGCAACCCCAAGGCACATACTCATTAGATTCACCAGGGTTGAAATGAAGGAGAAAATACTAAGGGCAGCCAGAGAGAAAGGTCAGGTTACCCACAAGGGGAAGCCTATCAGACTCACAGCAGATCTCTCAGCAGAAACCCTACAAGCCAGAAGAGAGTGGGGGCCAATATTCAACATCCTTAAAGAAAAGAACTTTCAACCCAGAATTTCATATCCAGC
>PVKV010027648.1:0-26149 GCA_004027835.1 Alouatta palliata | reverse complement strand
TTTTTTTTTTTTTTTTTTTTGAGACGGAGTTTTGCTCTTGTTACCCAGGCTGGAGTGCAATGGTGCGATCTCGGCTCACCGCAACCTCCGCCTCCTGGGTTCAAGCAATTCTCCTGCCTCAGCCTCCCAAGTAGCTGGGACTACAGGCACGTGCCACCATGCCCAGCTAATTTTTGTATTTTTAGTAGAGACGGGGTTTTACCATGTTGACCAGGATGGTCTCGATCTCTTGACCTCGTGATCCACCCGCCTCGGCCTCCCAAAGTGCTGGGATTACAGGCGTGAGCCACCGCACCCTAGACCCTATTCCCAGAGATTCTGGTTTCCTGGGTCTGGGATGTGGCCTAAGTCAGGATTTTTAAGACTGATGTACAGCCAAAAGCAAGAATCCCTGAATTCGAGAAATTGAGATCAATTCTTCTTGTATTGCAGGTTATCAAAATATGTCCTGTCATCATTTCATTTTGTATAAGTGCATCCAGGGTTCATCTGCTGATTTTGATTTGCTTTCTGGTTCCTTTTGTCAGGGGCATCCTTCCCATTTCTATTCACTCTCTCCCAATTCCCCCTAGATTCTGGGGTAAGTACATGGCCCATATGGATTCAGCAAGGCTCAATGGACCAATCAATTGTGAAAAGAAATTGTTTTTGACACTTGTTCAAGATGATAAGACAGACTTCAGTCAGGACCATTATGGTGGGTGGGGACCACTGCAATAGGATTTTGCAATGGAGAGAGATTGGGCTCAACTCTGAATACAAGGGAATGTGGGAATGTATGGCCAAGGGGCAAGGTGGGGATCAGTGGATAGAAAATTACTTAGCAGAGGCCTGGCGCGGTGGCTCATGCCTGTAATTCCAGCACTTTGGGAGGCCGAGGCAGACAAATCACGAGGTCAGGAGTGCGAGATCAGTCTGGCCAATACGGAGAAACCCCATCTCTACTTGAAATACAAAAAATTAGCATGGTGGTATGGTGGTGCGCAACTGTAGTCCCAGCTACTCAGGAGGCTGAGGCAGAAGAATTGCTTGAACCCAGGAGGCGGAGGTTGCGGTGAGCAGAGATGGTGCCACTGCACTCCAGCCTGGGTGACAGAGGGAGACTCCATCTCAAAAAAAAAAAAAAAAAGAAAAGAAAAGAAAGAAAGTTACTTAGCAGAAATATCAGAGGTAAAGAGAATTCTGGCTAAACTGACCTAACAGAATTCATGCTGAAGGCAATCATGGTGATCATACATAACCAGGAAGATTGGTAGAGTATGAAGAATCTCTTTAGATATGATGAGATTAGGGGAACTGACTAGCAGGATTCTTACTAAAATTGGACAATGCAGAGGTGAACATAGAAGCCCAAATGTCAGAGCTCAGTTGAGAAGACACTTCAGGGTAGCCTGCGTAGAGTTTGTTCAAGGAGAGAATCTTTGTTGGAGTCTTAATCCTGGGATTTTCTCTGAACCTACAGGGAGAGAGAAGCCCTCTTCCTTCTGAATTGGAAGCTGGTAGCCTGTGGCACTGGAGTTTCTGTGACCACCGTGGAGAGAGGGTGAGCTTGAAAATGAAGCCACCATAGGGAGAATGGAGAGAAAGAAGAAAAGGGACAACACTGAGGACATCACCTGAGCATCTGGGCCCTGGCATACATGAAACCAGGTACTCCTGGATTTTACTGTTATTGAGCCAAAAAATTGCAGGTTTCGTTTAATCCATTTGATTCTGAGTTTGTTGGTTGCCTCTATAATAGTCCTATCTATGAGAAGAATGTTTCTCAAAACCTTACAGATAAGCTCTTAGGTATGTAAAGTTTTCTTCTTTCCCTTGTGTTAGTTCTGCCTACATAGGTTGGTGCGAGCAATTTAATGACCAGAACCAGGCAATGTTTTAGATGTAAATAGAGCTGGCTCTATGATACTAATCTCACAAGTTTGCTGTGAGGATCACATGAGATAAAACTTATAATAGGTGGTCCAACAGGCTTTGTACAAAAATTTTGTCTTGCTGTTGTTACATTTTGTTGATTGATTGGTTTTAGAATAGCTAACAACAGCATCTCTGGGTTGGGGCAGAGACTACCTCATGCTATCCTTGTTACACAAATTGTCAGGCCAACAGGCTACCTGCTTCTGGAGAAAAGGAAAGGTGTAATAGGACTTTTATTTAATACGGCAAAGACAGATAATCCCTTACGTGTCCAGAACTTTAGACAATGGGAGAATCAATTTGCAGAAAGCACCCAGAGACCCTCCTGGGAGGAATGAACTGAGAGCCCAACTCCTCCTCTCTGAGACTTGGGGCCGGTGCCTGTGACCAAGGCCCAGTGCCAGAGAAGAATCTTGAAACAAAGGTATCATGAGAGCAGAGACAGACCAGCAGGCTGCTCAGTACAGAGGAATAAACGATAAATGGGAGGGAATAGTTCTAGGTTTAGGACACAAGGCATACTTGAGCCTACTATAACCACTCCTTGTAACGAAGACCTTCGCCTTGCACAAGCAAATATATGGGAAAGAATTGGTCACTCTCTCCCCTAGTAGCAACCGGATAACTGCAGTAGCAGTAACAGTAGTAGCGGTGGTGGTGGCAGTGCTGGTGGTGATCGTAGTAGCAGCAGCCGCAATAGCTAATGGTTATTAAGGGACTATGCTAAACACATTTGCATCAATATCTCCTTTAATCATCTCAGCAGTCCTATGAACGTGATACCATTCTTATCATCAGTAACAGAAGGTGCTTAATCTTTTCTATTGTTGGGGTAGCAAAGATTAAGCACCTTTCCCATGGAACTGTGACTCCAGAGCCCACACAGCCTACCACTTCTTGGCCATCACCCTGCAGACAGTCTAACAAGTGCTTCCTTCCCCTGCCTGTGCCTCTCCGTGGCAGGAATCCTCATGGGAATAGATTATCATCCAAACCAAAGCTGGGGAAAGAAACAGCAGCACTACGACTCTGGGGACTTTGGATTGGAGCCATAATATGGAGAAGTGGAATCACCTACACTCCTGTTACAGTTTGAATGTATCCCCCAAAAGGATGTGTTGCAAACCTAATCCGCAATGTAACAGTGTTGACAGGTAGGGCCTAATGGAAAGTATTTAGGTCATGAGGGCTCTTCTTTCATGAATGGGTTTATTCCTTTAAACTCGTGGCCTTAATCCCTTTATTACAGAACTCTTGCTCTTTCGCTGTCTCACTTATACTCACCCTCTTGTCCTTCAACTTTCTGCCGTGGGGTGATGCAGCCAGAAAGTCCTCCCCAGACGCAGCCCCTTCATCTTGGCCTCCCTAGCCTCCGAAACTGGAGACAAATAAACTTCTATTGTTTATAAATTTCCCAGTCTGTAATATTCTGTTATAGGAGTACAAAATGGACTAGGACAACCTCAAAAGGACTGCCACTGAGGCAGCCATTCTATGGAGGAAATCAGAGAGGATGAGTTACTCTGCTTGGAAAGAGCTCCTCCGTGCCAGGCAACTTGTCCACACCAGGCAACTCCTCCATACCAGACAGCTTCTCCACACCAGGCAGCTAGAGCCTCTCCCATGCAAGGACAACACCGTAGATCATGACAGAGAATCAGGTCTTTTCTCCCTGTGTCCCTTCTCTCTTTCTTACTTTCTGTAACAGAAATGCGCCACCGACTATTAGCAGGGCACCTTAGCCCGGCTGGAGACTACATCTCCCAGCCTTTCTCACAGGTAGATATGTTCACGTGACTATGTTTTTGTCCGGTGAGGTGTGAGCAGAAGTTATAGGATGTGTGCCACTTCGGAGTCTCAGCTAAAAAGAATTGGGTCCCTTTTCCCAGCCCCTTTTCTTTTCCTTTCTGGTTGGGAAAGAGTAACAAATGGGTCCTGTGCCTTGGATCCAGAGGTGGAAGCCACACATTGAGGATGTAACTTGCCAACTATTGTTGACATCTAAACTTTTATGTATAAGAGAAATAAGTGTCTGAAATGTTCATTTTATAGTCACCATATGTTTTGGTTTCTTTGTATATAGCCTAACTACTATAATGTTCAAGCCGACTGGAATGTCCAACTCCCTAAACAACAGTAACTGAAAACACTTGTAGCACATGGAGATTCCTAGGCAAATAAAGCTTTTGATGGGGGAGAGGAGGCTTAAGGGAGGAATACAGAATTCCCTGATAATAACAGCCTATGTTTGACCATTCATGGCAAGGTGAGTTACTAGCTAGGTTGGAGTAGATTATGCTGTCTTAACAAGCAACAACAAAATTCTGTGACTTAACATGTAAATACTTATTCTTACTCATGCAAAACCCACCATGGATCCATATGACTCTTGAGGGCAGCCATTCTCCATATGTGGTAACCCAGTGACTTGAGCTCCTCAGTCTTTTGTCCATGCCATCAGTACACAAGGCCTTCTCCAAGATTGTTGCAGTAGAAAAAGAAATTAGATCCAGAACCCAAAGCAAGAAGGGCCCAGGGCCCAGCCAGCGGTGTGCTGGAGCCAGCTTGTGTACTAGCTCATGAGCATCAGTTGCTAAATTTTCAGGAACGGAAGCCAGTTATTAAACAGAATAATGATTGAGAATTAAACTGAATACACTTAAAATTTCATCCAAGTTAATAAATCCACAAACACGTCACGTCCTAATTCTCTTACTACCTTTTATGATTAGCTGTGTGAGGTTATCTTCATTGATTACCGCATGGTGAACCCCACTTCCCAGCTGCTTGCCCAGCGACATGGCTTGGTAGCCTGTGGGAGTATTTACTCCGCGGGAATCAGGAAATGCTACAAATCAGGACTTTTATCCCCTAGAGAGCTGGTGAAATATTTATCAGCCGGGGAGTTATCCTCCTTTCCCGGTACATCTAAACTGAGAGTTGCAGTGAAGCTGGTAACTGTGTCCTGATTTCTCCAAAGCAGTGCTGGGGCAGGATACTTCCATTTGTCACCAGTAACTGGTTGGGAGCAGGTAGTTTAGGGAGTGCTGATGGGGGAGCATTTCCATTTGGAGTTCCTATGGGTATGGGCTGCAGGGTTAGCAACCCAAAGTCGTAGCCTTTTGCAAACACAGACATTCCCTTTCAAGTCTGCAAAGCGTGGCCCTTGCTCAGAAGCCTACACCATTGTTATGTTCCAAGGAACCAGAGGCTGGTGCTGAATAGTAATCATCACCTGCCAGGAGCCTATTGACAGGAGGACTGCCTGCTGCCTGTAACTCCTGGTAACAGGGAGGCCCTTCTGGGAGCTGGCCTTACACTGGCTCCTTGATGAGATGGTGATGTCTTTCTCTCTCTCAGCATTTTCACTGGATCTCTAAGACAGTAGCTGCCAGAACCAATGCCAAGGCTGACAGTGTGAACTGTGAGAGGCCTGAGTTTATTTGGCCAACTCAGAATCTAAACGTGTGAGCACGGGGCTTCTTTTTATAGCCACTGTAAAAATTCTCCTTACACTCACTACTCCACTTTTCCCTGAAGCCCCAAGCCCTCTCCCCACCCCGTCCGTACCCAGCTCAGCCATTACTGGCCACTTACCCTCCAGTGCGCAGGGCCTCTTTTAAAGCATTATTAGATGTCTAGATGGTTTATGGATCTCCGGGTTTCTGACTCCATGTACTGCATTACTTTAAAAGCTGGACCATAAGACACAATTGCAGAGGGGAAAGTTGGAGGGGGCAGTGCGTGAGTTTACTATTTAATGAGTGAATGTATTACACCAAATGGATGGAAATGCTATGCTAGCACTTTTTACTTCTTTATAGGTTTCTGATTTTTTTTAAAAAAATCAATTGGCATGTTTTTACTTAAATTAACTCACATAGCCTCAGGATCTTCAGTCTTTGGAGTCCCTCTCTTCAAGTGGCCAATTAAACATGCTGAAGCCTCCATCCCATGTACCACGGAAAATCTACTGCCCTTCCCAGGATTTCTGAAGGACCCCCAGGGACTTCACATTCCCTTGGTTACATCACCTCAAATTTCTGATCCCTTTGAGTTCTTGATCTTCTTCTGTCATCTGCCCTTAGAGTAATCATTTCACATCCTTCTTTGTTTCCTAAAGCTCCACTCACGCAAGCTTTTCCATGCAGCAGACTTTTTCTAAGAGTTTGGGGATGACTAAGGGGACCATAGGGCAATTCTGAGCAGGAAACAACCCTCTGTAGAATTTCAGCCATCCTGGATATTACAGGCTTGAGCCATACACCATAGGAAAGTCTCAGCGGCCATAGTTTCCTTTGGGGCCCCAGCATCTGCCATTCTCAGGGTCTGTTCTCTCTCTTGTCTAGATCGTTTCCCCATTCTAGGATCTTGGAGGCCCCCTCTGCCTTGTTGCCAGCACAAAACTGGTGACTTTTTCAGAGTAAGCTAGCCCTCTTCAGTTTCAACCCTCTTTCATTTAGACTATCTCATTGATAACCAAAGATCCTGTTATGAAAGGTCCTAACCAACAGAGCCATACACCCCATTCAGCGGTCCTAGCCTGGACCTCCAGCAACATGAAGAACAGGGAGGTGTATGGAATTTTTTAAAATGTACCTAAGACGTACCTGAAAACATACTTGCTGAAAAAAAAATCGAAACCACACAGACAAACCACACTTTCCTCCAACGCTTCTCCATACTTCCCACAACCCTAGTGCTCCCCCAGAGAGAACCCCTGTCATCGGTCCACACTGTGGCTTCCAAGACCTCTTTTATACATTTACATATATCTGGAAACACTTATGGTTTTGATTTGCATGAGACATTTATGTTATAACAAGAAATCCCGGGTGGTGGTCTGCTTTTTCATTGATAACCTGTCCTTTAGATGCATTCATGCCACATGGTTTGGAAACAGCAGTGCTCAGTTGGGACACTGCTGACATGCCTGCTGGTAGGCAGTGGTTAAATGGTGTTCCTTATATGCCTTGAACCATCATGCAGATAGATGTCACAGCTCAGTCACTGGCTAGGACTAAAATGAGGCAAGTAAGAGCAAGTGTCAGGTCCCACTTCCCCCACCCTGGTTTCTTTGCTTGGTCCCAGCATCCTTCCTCAGACCCAGACCTGGCCCCTCTTCCGCAGGTTCCAGGACTCCTGCCCTGCCTCCTGCACTCCTCCCACCACCCACTCTGGCCTAGCTCTGGAATGAAATACAGAATGCTCCACTTCTCCTTCTTCACTGATCCTCAGAACAAGCCCATGAGCCCTTTGGGTGTAAGGATTTCCTTGTTGCTTGCTCTGGAGCCCCCAGTTCCCAGCATGGACAAACGCTCATGGTCCCTGGGCTACAGTTCCCAACTTCCTTTGAGATGACAGCTCCTGAAAGGAGTCCATCCACTCTGACCGTGAAGTTTCTCTTTGAGATCAGGCCCTGTGGTCAGCACAAAGATTCAAGTGGACAGTTTGTGTTCCTATAGCCTGAAGGACTAAGCCATCCTAGGTCCTTCAGCCCAGCCCTGGAATGACTGCTTTGGGAATGTTTTCTCAGGGTCCACTGAGCTCCAATGCTGTGGGCTAGGTTTAGTACTGGATGTGAAAGCTGGGAGGACAGTGAGTAGAGAAGAGGAGCAGGAGTCCGGGGACGGGGGGCGGTGACTGGACTTGGCTGGGAGGCCTGGATTTGTTCCAGACCCAGGGAGGACTATCCAGCTTTCTCCGTTGTGCTTAGGAAACACCCAGCAAGATCACCACAGAGAGTACAGCTCCAGGATGGTGGAGACACCCAGAGCAGGCCAAATTTGCAGGTGTACTCACCCACGGTGGCCTAACCTATTGCTGAGCCAGAATAATTGTAAAGTAGAGCCAAGATGATTGCTGCAAAGTGCTACAAAGGGCCAAGTCTGAGATAGGCTGACAGTGAGCAAGAGTGAGTCAGCTCTCCGGGCAGCCTCCTGCACAGCCTTGCCGCCCCTCCCTTCTGGGCTTGGGTTTCTGCTGGGCCCTTGCTTCATCTGTCCCTGAGCTCATCACACTGCATTATGACTGTCAATTGGCCAGGTCTTGCCTTCCTTCCTGGCTGGACTATAGTAAGAGATAGGGAAGCATGGTTCAGAGCCACGGCTGTGCACGGTCAGCAGTGCTGCTCTTACTGTGAGGGATGCAGGGGGTAGGGCCCAGAGAAGCATGCACAGCTGATGGAACCCCCTGGACGTCAGGGTTGAGGGCCCCGATGCCCAGCTCAGACCTCATTCTAGAGCATGGTGTTGGGTAACCTGCAACGTGTCAGTGGCATCAGACTGCAGCTGAGGGACCTGGGGCAGCAGGGATGAAGGGTGCAAACCATGCTGCTTGGTCTTCCTCTTCTACTTGGCTTCCTGGCAGCAGACCCGGACACCTGACCACTCCCTTACTTTATGCCTGACCGATGACCTCTCAAGTCTGGCTATGTGTTACCTTGAGGTTATATACATGTCAGCATGGAGGTCCCAGCCCAAACATCACTTTCTGAGACCTTTCCTAATCACCCTAAAAAACAGTTCCCTACCTTCTGTCTACCCTACGTTGCATTAACTTTTCTTTTTCCATGTTACTTAGAACCATCTAAAGTGATTGATTGATAGGGTCAGTCTGTTTCAAACCAGGAGACAATCCACATGAGGGAGGAGGGTTGTCTTATTTCCTCTTGCAACCCCAGTGCCCGATGTGTACTCTGTGGGTGAGAAGGTGGTAGGAAATGAGTGTGGAGGAGAGGGGGCGGCCATTAACGCCTACTCCATACCTGAATGTGGAAATACCCTCACCAGAGACTTCTGGGAGTATCCTGACCAGGACCACCCACAGGCGTCTTTTTAAAGAGCAATCTCATCTGCCAGAGTTCGCAGTACACACACCCAAAGGGAGCGAGAGAGCTGGGGAGAGAAGGATACGTCATTATGATGAGTCAGAATTTGTATTATTCTTCACATACCCATAACATTTTATCAAATTTTGAAATCTGGTATTGACACTAATATTCTCCCCATGACTGGCAGTGGCATTGATGATATCAGTCTCAGCCCCAACTGGAAGCAGAAGAACCTCAGATGGGTTTGGCCCAATGGGTGAGTTCCCAAATTCAAGGGAAGGAAGAGGTTGGGGGTGGAGGGGAGCCTTGAGATTTTCCCTCAGACTCTTAGATACTCTTAAAAAATAGAAACAGTCACCAAAATAACTAAAGAAATCCACTAAGCCTTTTTCCTTCCTCAAGTTCCCATGAGAACGTAATCTTTTTGAGGTCACTCCCTGCCATGGTATAAGGTGCCCAGCAGGACGGCCTGGAAGACGCAGGAAGTACCCCTGGAATGCAGGCACCCTCTGTTAATGGAGGGGAATTTCGGCTCTTCTCCTTCTTAGATTTTACCAGGCCTTCCTTTCCAGGGGAAATCCCCTTCCAGGGGCTGTCTTGGGGGGTCTGCTCTGTAAAAGGGAAGGTTCCGTTTCTGTTTCTAATTGAAGGCTGGCATTCAAGCCAAGGAAGGAGATATTAATCACCACAAATGGATGGAGATTGCCCCTCTGAGCTTTGTAAATTCCACACCACCTCTTGTTTCGTGGCTGTGGGCCTCGGTTTACGGTGTGCCCTGCCAGAAATGAAAACCTTTCATCAGTGCAGAAGCAGGGCCTCACTGCTGCTGTGTTTGGGCTAGAGAACTGAGGTGGAACGTGTTATTTTAGGGTGTTGCCAAGAATCAGAGCTGTGATTCGAGCAGCAAACTCAATTACCGTCACCTTTTCACTTTTTAAAAATAAGAAATAACATTTTAGGTCATAATTTATCTTGTTGATATTTTATTTATTTAGGTCAAGAGAGGTAATTTAAGTTAAATTCATTCAGTGGACTTTCAGTTATGGGAAGAGGGAAAATAAACTTTCTGTTACCAGAGGGATTTTGCGTGCAAACACACACAAACTCACACATGCTCGCACAAACAGATGTAAACAGACACGGAACTATAGCACGCAAGTCAAACGGAAACATGTCATTTAGGATAGAAATGTACCCTGTAAGCTACAAGAGAAAGCTATTTAAAATAATGGAAATAGAATCAATTTAAATGTAAGTTTTCAAACATTTTCTCACAGGATAAAATCAAGGTATAATAGAGTGGTACTTATATGGCTAGAACATCTGGAAACTCAGCCTTTTATACAACATGTTGTTTATGAGGCTCCACTGTGTGTGCTATTAGACAGCATTTCTACTGAGAGGTGAAAAGCTTGGACCCATGCTAGCTTGCATGAAGTCCTGGGGACATGACAAGGAACTGCATTGTATATTACCCAAGAGGTTGGCAATAGAAGAAAAATGAAATATGGGGGCATTTACAGGGAGAATGAGCCAAAGTTTCTGGAACAAACGGTGAAAGAAAAATGGGATCCAATAAGGAATTATCAACTGATGAGAAGGAATAAAATATTAAAAACATTTGTGGGATGAATGAACAAAGAGCCCAAAAGGTAGTAGAACGGGAAACCCCTTTAGTGACTTGCCCTGCTGGGACATGCCATTTTCTTAGACAAATCACTCGATTTCTCAGAAAGATCCCATGCAGACCCATGACTCTGGGACATTTCTATAACTACTCATAAATGTGCTCTTCTAGCTATTAAAAGAAAAAGATGGGAGGAAAAAAGAAATATAGACACCTGAGTTTAGAAATCGTTTGGATAAAGGAATTGTAAATGTAAATTAAAAGTCACAGCTGAGCCAACTGTATGCCACATCCTCTTGACACCAGAAAATCCATATTTCTGAAAGCAAAGCTGCAGCCAGCCAGTTCTGGCAAGGTCTGGGTTGTAGGAATTCATTTCCTGCATCTAATGCATGCTTTCGGCTTGAGTTGTGTGAGCAGCCTCATCTGATCTGACAACCCAGACCTCTACCATCTGAAGGCAACAGCTTGGCGTGTGGAAGTTTTGTGGCTTAGTATTATCCAGTCTTTTATCTTCTGTGGTTTTTGCTTATGATGAGTTGGCAAACTAAGGATGCGAATTAGCTTTCAGTGGCTGCTTATAACAAACGATCACAAACTTGGTGGCTTTAAAAAAATGTATTCTCTCACAGTTCTGGAGGACTGAAATCTGAAATCAGGGTGTCATCAGGTCATGCCCCCTCTGGAGGCTCCAGGAGAGAGTCCATTCCTGGCCTCCTGTAGCTTCTGGTGGCTTCTCAACAAACTTTGGTGTTCTTGGCTTATAGCCCCATTGCTCCAATCTCTGTCTTCACACCACCTGCTCCTCTTCTGTCACTCTCCTCTATGTCTGTTATAACTATACTTGTCATTGGACTTAGTTCCCACCTAGGTAATGCAGAACCTTCTCATCTCAAGATGCTAAACTTAATCATATCTGCAAAGACCCTTTTTCCAAAGAAGGTAACATTCACAGGTTCCAGGGATCAAGACGCAGACATTTCTGGGGACCCCCCCATTCAACCCCCTACAGATGCTGTCACCCAATTGTCCATGGTGCTGGTATACCTTTCAAAGAGGCTGACCTTGAGGGGATGTTATGAAAACTTAGAGGGAACGTAATGCAGCCAAGCTCCTCTTCAGATGGGAAGAAGACAGTGGTTCCAAATTTGAGCAGCAGGACAGGGGCCACTTTTTAAAGTGCATTTGAGCTTTTCTCTCACACTTTCTCCATGACTTTCTTAACCTTTCAAGTGTCTGCTAAATAAAATCAGAACTATCTCAGCTCAGTTGAAACCCACAGTCACTTGGTTATGAAATCATTTCAACTCTGTCTGCCCAAACTTTCCTCCCTCCTTCCCTCCCTCCCTCCATCTCTCCCCACTCCCATTCCATAGAGGGAAAGATTTAGCAGCTTGTGGGTCTTTGAAATGTCAGAGGCTTCGTTATTCTCAAGAATAGGTGTATAGTTGGGGGTGGGTGAAGACACTTCATGCTGCATTAGGCTTAGTACACTAAAGAGAAGCTGATAGGAGAAGAATTAATTACAGTTTAACAGTAATAATAAAAAGCAAAACAAGAGATGGAAATAAAATGGCCAAGGGAACAAACGGTATTCCGGGAAGAATGGTGTCTATTCACCGTGGAAAATTTATATGTAGAATAAATGATGGGAATTGGGACACAGAAGAAGCAATCAAAGGCCCGAGGAGGTTCCAGCAAGCGGGGGCTGCTTTTCATTGAATTGTCTTATTAGCTAGCTGGAGGTATAAATAAATTCCTCCAGTGTCTTTGTTGTCTGACAAGATGGAAAGCAGAATGAGTCCTGACGGGGCAGGGGGTGGGGGATTTGAGGAGAGGGAGGGTGACCCTGACAGCCCTTAGAACCAGGGCTTGGGGGGAGTCTGCCGGTGGGAAAAGAATAGCCAGCAAGGAAGGTGTCCGCTTCCTTTCATGGCAGAGGCAACAGGCTGTGGGCTGCACTGGGGGCCAGGGAGGGGCCAGGATTCCCAGGGCCGAGAAGCTTTGTCCTGAGGCCAAAATCGTGGCTTTATCATGGCAAATCCTACTCTATGTCACCACAGCATGTACTGGGAGCAACAGTCGGGAGCCACAAAGCCTTCCTCAGGGTGCACTCAGCCACCAGCTTTCAGTCACGGCACCCTTGATAAACTGCCATGTGTGACTTGTTTGCAAGGCATTTTTACATAAGACTTGTTACAATGAAGGGAAGTACCAACATTTGTGAATAACCAATATTTTTTAGAATAAGGGGATTCTGGCAAGATGGCAGTTATGATGTATAGCTGCTTTAAAAAAAATCAACTTTATTCAGGTGTATAATTCACATTCTAGACAATGGAATGGTGTTTAGTATATCCACAGAGTTGTGCAACCATCACCACAGTCGATTTAGGTCATTTCCATCACCACTATAAAGAAACCCTATGCCCAATAGCAGTTACTCCCCATTCCACCGCCCCCCACCACATCCTCAGCCCTGGGCAATCACTAATCTACTTTCTGTCTCCATAGACTTGTCTATTCTGAACTTTTCATATAAATGGATCATATATATTTGTTCTTTTGTGTTTAGCTTATTACAGTTAGCATAATGTTTTCAAGGTTCATCCATATTATAGCATGGGTAAGAATTTTGTTTCTTTTTAAGGCTGCATAATATCCCATTGTATGTATATGCTACATTTTGTTTATCCATTTATCCATTCATCCATTCATGAACATTCGTGTTGTTGCCACTTTTTGGCTATTATGATTAATGCCTCTGTAGACATTTCTGTGCAAGCTTTCATGTGGGCAGTTCTTGTGATGCTGATTATAAAGTGTGAGAACCACTGATTTATAGCATAAGTAGGTGACAAGGTATGGTAACAACTCCAAAATATTAGTAGGTGGGTATAAGCTACTGACAGCTGCAAGAGCCATGTGATTTTGGAAATTGTATGGGAGGAAAGGGGAGAAAAGGACTCCAGTATCCCTGAAAGCCAACCCACAAATTGCCTTGGAAATCTTGGTGGCTCAATCTGAGAACATCAACCAAAAGCTGGAGGAAGTTTCACAGGATCCAATTTGCATGTCAGTGCCAAGGGACCTCTGGAAGGTGGAAAGTGTTGGAACACTCTGGAGTCTCTGCGTTTTTAAAACCAACACATCAAATTTTGTTCCAGGATAAACTTCTGCACTGAAAAGTACTCACTGGGAACAGAATTTAAATGGAGCATCACCAGGATGGGGAGAGAAGGAAGAGGAGGGGGATAAAAGTGAGAGACAAGAGTAATGGGGACTCAGCTCAGAAACTATTTGGCTATATATTTTTAAAAAAATCACTATGTGGGCCAGGCGCAGTGGATCATACCTGTAATCCCAGCACTTTGGGAGGCCAAGGCAGGTGGATCACCTGTGGTCAGGAGTTCGAGACCAGCCTGACCAATATTGTGAAACCCCGTTTCTACTAAAAATACAAAAATTAGCTGGGCGTGGTGGTGTGCACCTGTAGTCCCAGCTACTTGCAAGGCTGAGACAGGAGAATTGCTTGAATCCAGGAGGCGAAGGTTGCAGTTAGCTGAGATCACACCACTGCACCCTAGCCTGGGCAACAGAGTGAGACTCCGTCTCAAAAAAAAAAAAAAAAAAAAAAAATCACTTTGTGAAAGTGAACTTCCAGGATGGTAAATCTAGGAAAGTTATACTAGCCTACCTTTTTCTCCTGAAAGTACAAAAAAAAATTCTCTCATTAAAAATGAGGAAATTGAGACAGATTTTTTTTTTAATCTAGAACAAATGAAAGTGAAAACACAATATACCCAAACCTATGGGGTACAGCAAAAGCAGCGCTAGGAGGGAGGTTTACAGCATTAAATGCCTACATTAAAGAACTAGAAAGATCACAAATTAATAACCTAATATCATATCTCATGGAACTAGAAAAAGAACAAAGAAAGGTAGCAGTAGAAAACAAACAACAAAGATTAGAGCAGAACTAGATAAAATAGAAACCGTAAAGAATACAAAGGACAACCAAAATTAAAAATTGGTTCTTTGAGGAGATGAACAAAATTGATTAACCACTAGCTAGACTAACCAAGAACAGAAGAAAGAAAAGCCAAGTAAACACTATCAGAAATGAAAAAGGAGACATGACAACCGATAGCACAGAAGCAAAAACAAACGTCTGAGACTGTTATAAACAACGATACACTCAGAAGAAAACCTAGAGGATATGGATACATTCCTGGAAACATACAATCTCCTGAAATTGAACCAGGAAGAGATAGAACTGAACAGACCAATAATGAGTGGTGAGATTGGATTAGTAATTAAAAAAAAAAAAAAAAAAAACTCCTCCGCCGGGCACGGTTGCTCATGTCTGTAATCCCAGCACTTTGGGAGGCCGAAGTGGGGGGATCACAAGGTCAGGAATTTGAGACCAGCCTGGCCAAAATAGTAAAACACCATCTCTACTAAAAATACAAAAATTAGCTGGGTGTGGTGGTGCACACCTGTAATCCTAACTACTCAGGAGGCTGAGGCAGGAGAACTGCTTGAGTTGCACTGAGTTGAGATCACACCACTGCACTCCAACCTAGGGGACAGAGCAAGACTTCGTCTCAGAAAAATAAAAATTAAATTAAAACTAAAAATAAACTCCCCCTCCCAAAAAAGCTCATAATCAGATGGATTCACAGCTGATTCCTACCAAACATACAATGAAGAACTAATACAAATCCTTCTGAAACTATTTCATAAAATCGAGGAGGAGGGAATTCTCCCTAATTCATTCTACAAGGTCAATATCACCCTGATACCCAAATCAGAAAAGGATACAACAGAAAAAGAAAACTACAAACTGATATCCCTGATGAATACAGACACAAAAATCCTCAACAAAATACTAGCAAACTGAGTCCAACACCACATCAAAAAGATAATACACCATGATCAGGAGAGAGTTATCCCAGGGATGCAAGGCTGTTTCAACACATGCAAATCAATACATGTGATACATCACATAAACAGAATTAAGGACAAAACCGTGTGATCATCTCAATAGACACAGAAAAGGTTTTGATAAACTTCAGCATCCCATCATGCTAAAAGTCCTTAACAAACTAGGCATAAAAGGAACATACTTCAACATAAGGCCATACATGACAAACCCACAGCCAACATCATACTTAACAGGGAAAAGTTAAAAGCATTTCCTCTAAGACCTGGAAATAGACAAAGATGCCCACTTTCACTGTTCTTATTCAACATAATGCTAGAAGTCCTCACCAGAGCAATCAAGCAAGAGAAAGAAATAAAAGGCATCCAAATTGGAAAGGAGGAAGTCGAATTATTCCTATTTGCTCATGATATGATCTTATATCTGGAACACCCTGACGACTCCACCAAAAACCTCTTAGATTTGATTAATGAATTCAGGAGTTTCAGAATACAAATTTAACATACAGAAATCATTAGCATTTGTATACACCAAAAACTCTCTAGCTGAGGACTGAAAAAAGAAGGCAATCCCATTTACAATAGCTACAAAAATATATATATATATATATCAAGGAATATATATAACAAAAAAAGTGAAAGATCCCTATAAGGAAAACTATAAAACACTTACAAAAGAAATCATAGATGACTTAAACAAGTGGAAATACATCCCATGGTAGTGAATTGAAAGAAAGGATATTATTAAAATAATCATACTACTTAAAGCAATCTACATATTCAACTTAATCCCTATCAAATTACCAATTTTTTTTTTACAGAATTAGAAAAGACAGTCCTAGAATTCATATGAAACCAAAAAAGAGCCTCAAAGACTGAAGCAATTCTAAGAAAAAAGAACAAAACTGGAGGCATCACATTACCTGACTTCAAATTTTACTACAAGTTTATTGTGACTAAAACAGCATGGTACTAGTATAAAAATAGAGACATGGATCAATGAAACAGAATAGAACCTAGAAATAAAGCCACATACCTACAACCAACTGATCAACAACAAGTCAATGTATACTGGGGAAAGGACATACTATTCAATAAATGGTGCTGGGAAAACTGGATATCCCACATGCAGAAGAATGAAACTAGACCCATACTTCTCACCATCTACAATAATTAACTGAAGATATACTAAAGACCTAAATGTAAGACCTGAAACTATAGAAATCCTAGAAGAAAACCCAGAACAAACTCCTATGGTTATTGGCCTAGTCAAAGAGTTTATGACCAAGCCTCAAAAGCAAATGCAACAATAACAGAAATAGACAAATGGGACTTAATTAAACTAAAAAGCTTTTTTACCACAAAAGAAACAATCAATAGCATAAACAAGACAACCTACAGAATGGGAAAAAATATTTGCAAACTATGCATGCAACAACGAGCTAATCCAGAATCTACAAGGAACTCAAACAATTCAACAAGAAAAAACAACCCCATTAAAAAGTGGGCAAAGGGCATGAACATTTCTCAAAAGAAGACATTCAAGCAGCCAGGAAACATGAAAAATTGCTAAACATCACTAATCATCATAGAGATGAAAATCAAAACCAAAATGAGATACCAAATTATACCAGTCGGAATGGTTATTATTAAAAAGTTAAAATACAACAGATGTTGGTGAGGATGCAGGGAAAGGGAACCCTTATACACTGTTGGTGGGATTATAAATTAGTAAAAACCTTTATGGAAAACAGTATGGAGATTTCTGAAAGAACTAAAATAAAACTACCATTTGCTCTGGCAATCCCACTACTGGGTATCAATCCAAAGGAAAATAAATTATTATGTGAAAAAAGATACCTGCACTCATACGTTTATTGCAGCACTATTCACAATAGCAAAGACAGAGAATCAGCCTAAGTGTCCATCAACATAAGACTGGATAAAGAAAATGTGATGTGTGTGTGTGTGTGTGTGTGTGTGTGTGTGTATTCCATGGACTACTAAGCCATAAAAAAATAAAATTATGTCTTTTGCAGCAACATCAGTGAAACGGGAGGTCATTATCCTAAGTGAAATAGATGCTGGGCTTAATATCTAGATGATGGGTTGATAGGTGCAGCAAATCACCATGGCATACATTTACCTATGTAACAGACCTGCACATCCTGCACATGCACCCTGGCACTTAAAAAAATGAATGTATTATTTAAAGAAATAACTCAAAAACAGTCAAATAGCACATATTCTTACTTGTAAAGTGAAAGCTAAACAGTGGATACACATGGGCATACAGAGTAGAGTAACAGATCCTGGAGACTATGAAAAATGTGAAGGTAGGAGGAGTATGAGGGTTAAAAAGTTACATATTGGATACAATGTTCACTATTTGGGTGATGGGTACAGTAAAAGCCCAGACTTCACCACTGTACAAAAGATGCAGGTAAGAAATCTGCACCTGTACCCTCTAAACATATAAAATTTTTAAAAATGAAACAGAAACAAAATACTTAAAAATGAAAGCGACGAGCAACAGAAAATGATCATGAGGCAATTCCATACAAAGAGAAAGGAAAATAAGGGATAGAATGTCTTTATAGATGTCTACAGCCATACCACCCTGAACACACCCGATCTCATCTGATCTCAGAAGCTAAGCAGGGTCAGGCCTGGTTAGTACTTGGATGGGAGAATGTTTTTACAGATAATGAAGTCATGTTAGAAAGACATGCTTATAAAACAGATAAAACTTGTAACCTAATATATTAAATGAACTAAAAGGAATTTAGAAAAATGATAAGTGTATGAAATAATAGCATAATCAGATTAGAAAAATTTAGAAAGGACATAATTTGAGAAAAGAAAGATTTGAAAAGAGAAATGACAACCCAGGAAAGAAAAAGAAATGAAAAACAATATCCTAAATGAAGACCGGAATGGAAGGGACATGTTCTAGTTTTCTACTGCTATATAATTTATTATCCCCAAAATTTAGTGGAATGGAAAGCAATTGTATCATGCTCATGGATTCTAAGCCTAAGGGGGACGACTTGAATGGCCAAGGGCTGAGACAGTTGGGATTAGATCTAGATCTGCTTCCCAGATGGCGTCTTTAATTACCTATCCGGCGCTTGGGCTGGGATGGCTGGAGCAGGGGTTCAGCCACGACTGGCCATTGGAGTGCTGACAGGTGGCCCTTCCAGCATGATGTTCTTGAGGTAGTCAGGCTTTATATATGGTAACTCAAGTTTCTAAGAATAAATGTCCCAAAGACCAAGGCAGACCAACTTAGTCCTTCATGACCTAGCCTTGGAAGTCTCGTAGCATCACGTGCACTGTACTCTATTGTCAAAGCAGTCACAGACCCACCCAGATTTAAAGGGAGGGAACATAGACTCCACTTCTTGGTGGAGGAGTGTCAAAGAATTTTTGTCCATTTTTCTCACCTTTATTAAAATATAATTTGCATACAATAAAACAAATCCATTGTGATTGTGTAGTTTAAACTTTTGGTAGTTATCTGCAATTTTGTAACCACTAGCCCAGTCAAGATATAGAACAATTTTCTCACTTAAAATGTTTCCTCATGCCTCTTTCTAGCCATATTTCAGACCACCACAGAACCCAAATGTGAATGAACACCAGCTGTAAAGAAGAGAACTTTTAAAATCAAAGACAAATGAAGAAGACCCAATATATGTGGGGTAATAATCCTGGAGATGAAAATGAAACCAACAGGATAAAACAAATACCAAAATACTTATATTAAGAAAACTTTCCGGAAATAAAATAGACTTGAAACTTTATAGTGAAAGGTGTATTTTGTATCTGGGAAAATCAACCTAAAACAGCCAATATTCTAGTAAAACTACTGACTTCAAAGTAAAAGAAAAAAACCTTAAAAGACATTGGCAAAAAGACCAAGTCACTTATAAGAGAGAGAAAATTAGATTGCCATTAGACTTTGGACACAACCCTTTTTGCTAGAGGACCATAAAGCAACATATTTAAAATACTCAATGATAGAAACAATGAAACAAAGATTTATAGCAAATAAACTGATCTTCAAATATAAAGACAGAAATGCTGTTATGAAAAGCAAAAAACTCAGGGAATGTTGTTCTTATGAATCCTTCCTGAGGAATCCACTAGAGAATGTACTTTAAAAGACCAAAATGACTGGAGAAGTATCAGCACAAAGACTGCTGTCAAGCGTGGAAGACATGGTTTCCTGTAGAATTAAGACTAAATGATGGTTCTTAGCAAGAAAGGATAGTATGAATAGCTTTATGTCCTGACAATATAAATAGAGCACAATGGTCAAAAATGGGAGGAGAATGAAAAAGCTTCATAGGAGTTCAATAAGCTTGAAAACTGCCTTGGAGAGTACAGCAGGGAAATTATAGTTAATAATAATGTATCATACATTTGAAAATGGCCAGAAGAAAAGAATTGTAATGTCCTTAACACAAAAAGGAAAGAAAAATGTTTGAGGTGATGAATACCCTAATTGCCCTGATTTGATCATTGCACATTGTACACAGGTATCAAAGTATCACATACATCTCCAAAATATGTATAATTGCCTATACCAATTTTAAAAAATCTTTCTTGTAGGTTTTAATGGGGAGTAAAAGGATATTATTGCAAATTAGATTTGGAGAAGACATGGAGGAAGAGGAAGTTACTAGGTAACTTCAGTATCACTCACAGGGGAAGGGGGATCAGTAGATAAGAGCATGAAAAATGAGAAGTAAAAGTTTTAGAAATGGTATAAAGGTAACAATCACAGCCAAAATATAAATTTGCCTACATTCAAAAGGTATACCCTCCCTGACATAAAACAGACAAAATAGCCCACAAAGGCAAATGTTATTTCTATAAGATACACTTCCAATATAAAACAAAGTGACAAAACGTTTGAGGTCAACCTTATCAGTAATGTCAATATACTCAAATGGGCTTCACCTAAAACAAAATGATTTTCAGCTACCCAAAAGTTCATTACCATGCGGTACAGAGGAAGTAACAGATTTATAAAGTTTAAAATAAACATTTAGACAAATACATATCCAGCAAATGCAAATTAAAAAAAAAATAGTGGTCATAATCTAAATAAAGGCAAGATAAAATTCAGACCAAAATTATTAGAAGAGACAAAGAAGGACACAAGTGCTAAAGGGGACAATTCACAATGAAGAAATATTAGTTATTAATATTTATGCACCCAAGACACAGCATCAACTTATGTAAAATTTAAGCTAGAGGACATGCAAGGAGAGCTAGACATGTACATACTAAGAACAGAAGAATTTAACACATTTTGCTCTATCCAAGATTAAGCTGGCAAAACTTAGATATACATCCAACTCAACCCTGATGCTAGAGAATACACCTTCTTTTTCTTTTTGTTTATTTTTTTTTTTTAAGAACAATGTTTCACTCTGTCACTCAGGCTGGAGTGCAGTGGTGCAATCATGGGTCACTACGGCCTCAACCTCCTGGGCTAAAGTGATCCTCCCACCTCAGCCTCCCAAGTAGCTGGGACTATAAGCATGCACCAAGACACCTGGCTGATTTGTTATTTTTCATACAGACATGTTCTCACTATGTTGCCTATGCTCGTCTCAGCTCCAGGTCTCAAGCAATCCTCCTGCCTTGGCCTCCCAAAGTGCTGGCATTATAGGCATGAGCCATCTCACATCCAGCCTATATCTTTTTAAATGCCAATATAGAGCATTCATGAAAATTGACCAATACATTTCAAAGGACAGATGAAATGTAAAGCAAATTCTTTATCTGTAATTCAATACAACTAGAAAGTAACACCAGGAAAAGCAAAAAAAGCCCTTCTTTGTGGAAATTTTTACATTTTATAAAAGAACTCTTCAAAGAGAAAATATAAAATGAAATTTCAAAATTTCTTTATAACTATTATAATGAAAACATCAGAATTTATGAGATATGGCTAATGCAGTTTTTGGTAGAAAATGTATAGCATTAAACAGCTAGAAGAAAAGAATTACAATAAAAATTATAATTTTAAAAAATGAAAATATCCAACTCAAAAAGCTAAAATGTAATAATAAGAAAGCACAGGGAAGAAATGTAAGAGACAAAAAAAAGTAATGAACATTTTTAAATGTTAATGAGTTAGAAAACAGAAAAGCAGTACAAATATATTTTTCAATCCAAGTTGATTTCTTTAAAAAAATCAACAACATATAGCAATGTCCTAACTTAAGTAAAAAAAAAAAAAAAGCACCAATATACAAAAATAACCATAAAACAATGTGTTACCGAATGCAGTTTCAGCTGCTTGCAAAACCAATTTGCAAGATTGAGGTATGGTAGAAGGAGAACGACTTTATTATAAACCGAAGCTAGCAGTGGGGAAAACGGTCCAGGTTCTTACCTAATGGAACAACTTCAAATTTCCAAGCAAAATGCAAGGGCTAAAGAAAGGGAAGCTTTGGCATGGAAGACACGCAGGGGGCGAGGCTGTGCAGGTCTACGTGACTTGTTCCGATGACTCGTCTTGAGTTATTGACCCTTCTGGTGACTGGGGTGGTATCATCTCGGGCTTGATTGGGTTGTGAATTAACCGTATCCTCGAAGCAATCTCCTGGTCAGGGACATTTCCACAGGCGCCATACTGTTTCAAGATTTAGTCTCTGGAACTTTTATGCAAAAGTGAGTTGAGTGAGAGACAAGGAAAAGCACTTTTGTGTAAAAAACGTATAATTAGATACACTAGCAAAGTGAGGGGGTGACTAGTGATAAAATGAACAAAGAACAAAAACTTTAAAAGTCAGATAGTCAGTTACAAAAGGAAAATTTAAAAATCATGAGAAGTTACTTTGCCCTAACTCTATGAAAATACCTTCGAAAACCTAGATGAAATGACACATTTCTAGAAAAAGTTATCAAGATTGATCCCTATACAGAAAGTTCTAATAAACCATTGCTTGGAAGAAATAAAGTAAAATGATTGCATACAACCATCATAAAAACCATCAGGTTCAAAAAAGAAAAAAAAGGGAAACAAGAAAAAGAAAAAACTTGGAACTGCTACTAATGACCTAGTATGAAAAACAAACAAAAACCCATCAGATCCAAATGTTTCACTTGGGAATTCTATCAAATATTTTTAAATTAGATAATCTATTGTTTAAAGTTAGGCAACCCAGTATAATATAAAATGACAATTCCAAGTTCAATTTGTGAAACAGGTAAAACATTCATCTCAAAAACTTCACTAAGATTAAACCAAAAAAAACCATATGCTAATGTCATTTATGGATTTCATTGCAAAAACTATAAATTATTTCTATTTGCGGAAAGTATCACACATCTTCGAAACCCAAATGAATCAATGGGAAAGGTGCTACAGATGAGAAGAAAATTTTGAAAAGCAACAAATTAAATCAACATACGAAAATTTTTCACATTCATATATACAAACCAAATCAGTTTAAAAAGCTAAAGGGAAAGAATATTCCATCTATGATACCACTAAGAAAATAAAATACCTAGGCATAAACTGAACAGTAAATATCTGCAATCTACATGAGAAAAACAATATTCCTGAAAGACTCCCAGTGAACCTAAAAAAAAAAAAAACGTAAAACAGACCATGTCCTCGGATAAGAAGAATATCATAAAGATGGCAGTTTTTCCCAAGGTAATTTATAAATTTATTGTAATATTCGTAAAATACCACCAGGCTTTCTTCTGGAGCTACATAAATTGATAATAAGTTTCATTTTGAAGAAAAATGTTTCTTGAGCTAAAACTCTTAAACAAAGACACAATGAGGGTTACTGGTCCTAGCAAATGTTAAAACATATTTAATTAAGACAGCGTAATGTTAATGTATGTGATAATGTAAAATATGTATTTGGTTTTCAACCCATTTCCAGGTACACAACTCCTAAAATCATTGGAATCTCCCAAGTGATGTCTTCTTGTACGCTAATAATGATTGACTGGTGGCTGGCAGCCCCTAGGTAGCTTTAGAATGAGGGCTGATCACCAGAAAGGCCAAGGCAGGATTAGAGATTTGGGACTTGCAGCTCCACACCATGACCTCCTGGGAGGGGAGAGGGGCTGAAGGTTAGGTTGATCGCCAGTGGTTTAATCAATCATGCCTCTGTAATGAAGCCTCCATAAAAACCCAAAAGGATGGATTTAGAGAGCTTTCATAGGTGAACATGAAGTTCCTGGACAGTAGCACACCCAGGGAGAGCATGGAAGCTCCACACCCCTTCTCACATGCCTTGCCGTATGTATCTCTTCATCTGTATCTTCATGACATCCTTTATGATACATTGGTAGATGTTCAGTGTTTCCCTGAGTCCTGTGAGCTGCTCTAGCACATTAATAGAACTCAGGTAGGGAGTTATGGGACCCAATTTGTAGCCAGTCAGTAAGAAGCACAGGTAAAAACAACGTGGAGCTTGTGATTGACATCTGAAGGTAGAAGCCAGTTTTGGAGACTGAACCTTCAACCTGTGGGATCTGATGCTATCTCCAGATACGTAATGTGAAAACTGAGCTGAATTAGAGGACATCCAGGTGATGTTTGCTGCAGAATCAATTGCTTGCTTGGTGAGCAATGAAATACCCTACACACAGCTGGTCATAGAGGTCTCTGTATTGATTGTTGTTGAGTGAGAGACAAGAAAAAGCACTTTGAGTCTGTGTTTTTCTACACACATGTATAATAAAATAAACAATGGAACAGAACAGAAATACAGAAATTGGTTCAATTGCAAATAGAAATTTAGAATATGAAAAAGGCAACATCTCAAATTAGTGGCAAAAAGATGGCATTGATAGTGTTATATTGGGATAGCTAGATAGCTATATGAAAAGACAACATTAGTTTCATTTATTATACACCAGAATATTTTCCAAATGGATCAGAGGTTTAAATATTTTAAAATAAACTAATACAAATTAATTTTTATAACCCGAGTTGGAAAATATGTCCTAATTATATTCAAAATCTAGAGATCATAATTATATCAAAATTTTTTATGACCAAAAAATGGTGCCACAGGCAAAGTGAAAAGAAAACCAGAAAAATAATATGTATCTTATATTACAAAAAGACTAATATTACAAATATGTAAAGAATTTCTAAAAATAGACAAGAGAAAAAAAACTTATAGAAAAGTAGGCTAGCAATAAGGACAATCCATCAGAAAAATAAATGTAAATGACTCTTAACCATGTGAAAAGATATTCAACCTCTCTCATAAGAGAAATGCAAATTAAACACTCTGAGATAACATTTCACAAGTAGGATTGGCAAAAAATCATATTGTTTTGTGCAAAAATTCGTATTGGATTGTATTAGGATACTCTAGAGAAACAGAACCAATTGAACATATATAGAGAGAAACAGAAAATAGATTTATAAGGAATTGGTTCACGTGATCATGGAGGCTAAAAAGCTCCCACGACCTGCAGGCAGCAAGCTGGAGATGCAGGAGAGCCAATGGTATACATCTAGTCCAAGTCCAAGGGCCTGAGAATCTGAAAAATCAGTGGAGTGTGGTCCAGTCTGAGTTCGAGTCTAAGACTGAAGGCAGGAGAAGACTAATATCCCATCTTGCAGAAATGCAGAGGGAGAGAATTCTCTTATTGAGCCTTTTTGTTCTATTCAGGCCTCCAGTGAATTCGATGAGGCCCATCCCCATTGGGGAGGGCAATCTTCTTTACTCAAACTACTGACTTAAAAGTTCAACAAACATATGAAAAAATGCTCATCATCACTGGTCATTAGAGAAATGCAAATCAAAACTACATTGACATACTATCTCATGCCAGTTAGAATGGCAATCATTAAAAAATCTGGAGACAATAGATGCTGGAGAGGATGTGGAGAAATAGGAACACTTTTACACTGTTGGTGGGAGTGTAAATTAGTTCAACCATTGTGGAAGACAGTCTGGCAATTCCTCAAGGACCTAGAAATAGAAATTCCATTTGACCCAGCAATCCCATTACTGAGTATATATCCAAAGGATTATAAATCGCTCTGTTATAAAGACACATGAACACATATATTCATTGCAGCACTGTCTACAATAGCAAAAACTTGGAACCAACCCAAATGCCCATCAATGATAGACTGGATAAAGAAAATGTGGCCCATATACACCATGGAATACTATGCAACCATAAAAAACGATGAGTTCATGTCCTTTGTAGAGACATGGATGAATCTGGAAACCATCATTCTCAGCAGACTGACACGAGAACAGAAAATCAAACACCAAATGTTCTCACTCATAGACAGGTATTGAACAATGAGAACACATGGACACAGGGAGGGGAGCATCACACACTGAGATCTGTTGGGGGGAACTAGGGGAGGGACAGTGAGGGGTGGGGAGTTGGAGAGGGATAACATGGGGAGAAATGCCATATATAGGTGATGGGGAGGAAGGCAGCAAACCACATTGCCATATATGGACCTATGCAACAATCCTGCATGTTCTTCACATGTACCCCTAAACCTAAAATGCAGTAATATATATATATATATATATATAAAAAAGAAAAAAAATATGATAGAGCAAGGATCAGATCAGCAAGCTATAGCCATGGGCCAAATCTGCCCACCACCTGTTTTGTAAATAAAATTTATAAAGTAAATTAAAAAAAAAAAAAGTTCATCTCTCCCTGGTGGTCTAGTGGTTAGGATTCGGTGCTCTCAAATGTTAATCTCACCAAAAGAGAGCCCGCATAGCCAAGTCAATTCTAAGCAAAAAGAACAAAGCTGGAGGCATCACACTACCGGACTTCAAACTGTACTA
>PVKV010027647.1:0-26150 GCA_004027835.1 Alouatta palliata | reverse complement strand
CTACAAGCCAGAAGAGAATGGGGGCCAATATTCAACATCCTTAAAGAAAAGAACTTTCAACCCAGAATTTCATATCCAGCCAAACTAAGCTTCATAAGTGAAGGAAAAATAAAATCCTTTGTGAACAAGCAAGTACTCAGAGATTTCATCACCACCAGGCCTGCTTTACAAGAGCTCCTGAAAGAGGCACTAAACATAGAAAGGAACAACGAGTACCAGCCACTCCAACAACATACCAAATGGCAAAGAACAGCAACACAATGAAGAAACTGCATCAACTAACTGGCAAAACAACCAGCTAGCATCAAAATGGCAGGATCAAATTCACACACAACAATATTAACCCTAAATGTAAATGTGCTAAATGCCTCAATCAAAAGACACAGACTGGCAAACTGGATAAAAAGCCAAAACCCATCAGTGTGCTGTATCCAGGAAACCCATCTCCCATGCAAAGGTACACAAAGGCACAAAATAAAGGGATGGAGGAAGATTTACCAAGCAAATGGAGAGCAAAAAAAAAGCAGGAGTTGCAATTCTCATCTCTGATAAAATAGATTTTAAACCAACAAAGATCAAAAGAGACAAAGAAGGACATTACATAATGGTAAAAGGATTGATGCAACAAGAAGAGCTAATGATCCTAAATATATACACACCCAATAAAGGAGCACCTAGATACATAAGGCAAGTTCTTAATGACTTACAAAGAGACTTAGACTCACACACAATAATAGTGGGAGACTTGAACACCCCATTGTCAATATTAGACAGATCAACGAGACAGAAAATTAACAAGGATATCCAGGAATTGAACTCAGACCTGGATCAAGCAAACCTCATAGACATTTACAGAACTCTCCACCCCAAATCCACAGAATATACATTCTTCTCAGCACCACATCGCACCTACTCTAAAATTGACCACATAATTGGAAGTAAATCACTCCTCAGCAAATGCAAAACAGTCTCTCAGACCACAGTACAATCAAGTTAGAACTCAGAATTCAGAAACTAACTTAGAACCGCACATCTTCATGGAAACTGAACAACTGGCTCTTGAATGTTGACTGGATAAACAATGAAATGAAGGCAGAAATAAAGATGTTCTTTGAAACCAATGAGAACAAAGACACAACATACCAGAATCTCTGGGACACATTTAAAGCTGTCTCTAGAGGAAAATATATAGCAATAAATGCCCACATGAGAAGCAAGGAGAGATCTAAAATTGACACCCTATCATCAAAATTGAAAGAGCTAGAGGAGCAAGATCAAAAAAACTCAAAACCTAGCAGAAGACAAGAAATAACTAAGATCATAGCAGAACTGGAGGAGATAGAGACACGAAAAACCCTTCAAAAAATCAATAAATCCAGGAGCTGGTTTTTCGAAAAGATCAACAAAATAGACCACTAGCCAGATTAATAAAAAAAGAAAAGAGAAAATAATCAAATAGATGCAATAACAAATGATAAAGGAGATATCACCACAGATTCCACAGAAATTCAAACTATCATCAGAGATTATTACAAACAACTCTATGCACATAAACTAGTAAACCTGGAAGAAATGGATAAATTCCTGGACACTTGCATCCTCCCAAGCCTAAACCAGGAAGAAGTCGAAACCTTGAATAGACCAATAACAAGGTCTGAAGTTGAGGCGGCAATTAAGAGCCTACCACCCAAAAAAAGCCCAGGTCCAGATGGGTTCACAGCTGAATTCTACCAGACATACAAAGAGGAACTGGTATCATTCCTTTGGAAACTATTCCAGACAATCCAAAAAGAGGGAATCCTTCCCAAATCATTTTATGAGACCAACATCATCCTGATACCAAAACCCGGCAGAGACTCGACAAGAAAAGAAAACTTCAGGCCGATATCCATGATGAACATAGATGCAAAAATCTTCAATAAAATACTGGCAAACCAATTGCAACAGCACATCAGAAAGCTTATCCACCATGATCAAGTAGGCTTCATCCCAGGGATGCAACGCTGGTTCAACATACCCAAATCTATAAACATAATCCACCACATAAACAGAACCAAAGACAAAAGCCACATGATAATCTCAACTGATGCAGAGAAGGCCTTTGACAAAATCCAACAGCCCTTTATGCTAAAAACCCTCAATAAACTAGGTATTGATGGAACGTATCTCAAAATGATAAAAGCTATATACGACAAACCAACAGCCAATATCATACTGAATGGGCAAAAACTGGAAGCATTCCCTTTGAAATCAGGCACTAGACAAGGATGTCCTCTCTCACCACTCCTATTCAATATAGTACTGGAAGTTCTAGTCAGAGCAATCAGGCAAGAAAAAGAAATAAAGGGTATTCAAATAGGAAAGGAAGAAGTCAAATTGTCTCTATTTGCAGACGACATGATTGTATATCTAGAAGACCCCATCGTCTCAGCCCAAAATCTCCTGAAACTGATAAACAACTTCAGCAAAGTCTCAGGATACAAAATCAATGTGCAAAAATCACAAGCATTCCTATACACCAATAACAGACTTAAAGAGAGCCAAATCAAGAACCAACTGCCATTCACAATTGCTACAAGGAGAATCAAACACCTAGGAATACAACTAACAAGGAACGTAAAGGACCTCTTCAAGGAGAACTACAAACCACTGCTCAATGAAATAAGAGAGGACACAAACAGTTGGAGAAACATTTCATGTTCATGGCTAGAAAGAATCAATATCGTGAAAATGGCCATACTACCCAAAGTAATTTACAGATTCAACGCTATCCCCATCAAGCTACCAATGACCTTCTTCACAGAACTGGAAAAAACCACCTTAAACTTCATATGGAACCAAAAGAGAGCCTGCATAGCCAAGTCAATTCTAAGCAAAAAGAACAAAGCTGGAGGCATCACACTACCGGACTTCAAACTATACTACAAAACTACAGTAATCAAAACAGCATGGTACTGGTACCAAAACAGAGATATAGACCAATGGAACAGAACAGAGACCTCTGAGGCAACACAACACATCTACAACCATCCAATCTTTGACAAACCTGACAAAAACAAGCAATGGGGAAAGGAGTCCCTGTTTAGTAAATGGTGTTGGGAAAACTGGCTAGCCATGTGCAGAAAGCAGAAACTGGACCCCTTCCTGACACCTTACACTAAAATTAACTCCAGATGGGTTAAGGACTTAAACATAAGACCTAACACCATAAAAACCCTAGAAGAAAATCTAGGCAAAACCATTCAGGACATAGGCATAGGCAAGGACTTTATGACCAAAACACCAAAAGCATTCGCAACAAAAGCCAAAATAGACAAATGGGACCTAATCAAGCTCTACAGCTTCTGCACAGCAAAAGGAACAGTCATTAGAGTGAACTGGCAAGCAACAGAATGGGAAAAAATTTTTGCAGTCTACCCATCTGACAAAGGGCTGATATCCAGAATCTACAAAGAACTGAAACAGATGTACAAGAAAAAAACAAGCCCATTCAAAAGTGGGTGAAGGATATGAACAGACACTTTACAAAAGAAGACATACATGAAGCCAACAAACATGAAAAAATGCTCATCATCACTGATCATTAGATAAATGCAAATCAAAACTACACTGAGATACCACCTCACGCCAGTTAGAATGGCGATCATTAAAAAATCTGGAGACAACAGGTGTTGGAGAGAATGTGGAGAAATAGGAACACTTTTACACTGTTGGCGGGAGTGTAAATTAGTTCAGCCATTGTGGAAAACAGTGTGGCGATTCCTCAAGGACCTAGAAATAGAAATTCCATTTGATCCAGCAATCCCATTACTGGGTATATATCCAAAGGACTATAAACATTCTACTATAAGGACACATGCACACGAATGTTCACTGCAGCATAGTTTACAATAGCAAAGACCTGGAACCAACCCAAATGCCCATCGATGATAGACTGGACAGGGAAAATGTGGCACATATACACCATAGAATATTATGCAGCCATCAAAAACGATGAGTTCACATCCTTTGTAGGGACATGGATGAACCTGGAAACCATCATTCTCAGCAAACTGACACAAGAACAGAAAATCAAACACCGCATATTCTCACTCATAGGCTGGTGTTGAACAATGCGAACAAATGGACACAGGGAGGGGAGCATCTCACACTGGGGTCTGTCGGGGTGAAAAAGGGGAGGGACAGCGGGGAGTGGGGAGTTGGGGAGGGATAGCATGGGTAGGAATGCCAGATATAGGTGATGGGGAGGAAGGCAGCAAATCACACTGCCATGTGTGTACCTATGCAACAATCTTGCATGTTCTTCACATGTACCCCCAAACCTAAAATGCAATAAAAAAAAAGTGGACCAATAATATTTACAAATATATATTTTCCCTTTTCTTAAAATCTAAGATAATTTATCTTAAGTACCTGAGGTGAACATGCTATTTCTGACCACTCTTGTCAAGATTTGGGTGTCTATAGGGGGCAAAACCAGATGAGCAGGATATTTACAAAATTCTAACTTATCAAAGCATTCTTCTGACTGGAGAAATGTACATGCTTCAATACAACTTCAGAACATCCCAGAACTAGACAAAAGCACACATTTCTTCACTTGCGGGCAAAAATCCTGAATTCCTTAAATAGTCATACAAGTTTCTAGTTTATACTCAGAGAAAAAAGCAACATGTAAGCCCTGCTTAAAAAAAATCATGTTGACTCAAATGTTTTCTCATGTATATATAATTAGTCAAACCCCATTATGTATAACTGGCTTATATTACTCTCGTTATTTCCTGTTTGACCATGAGATGAAGGGGATTTTAAGAAAGAGGGTTCTGGGCAACTGAAAAATGATAGTAGAAGTGTCACGTCATAAGAAGCTGGAGGCATTCAGAACAGCATAAGTAAATTTTGGTTAGTTCATTTCCATCTTTTGATAATAAGACAGAGGAGGTAGAAAGGCACTAGTGCTTAAAGTGGAAAGAACAATGCTGCCGAGATGGAGCAAATAGGAGAGGCTGGTTGCAGTGCCAAAGGACTGGCTATAGCTGGGAAGTTTAACATGCTGAACGTGGTGGACTGAACTCAGATGTTTCTCTCTGATCCCTCTGAAAACCACTAAAAGTAATAAAAGGTATAACCCTATATGCACAGAGAGAACAAGACACAGCAGAAAAAGTGATGTCAAAAATTTGGGAAGATGAAAAATGGTTAGGAGGTTGGAATTGACTTAGTAGAGCCAGACAAAGTCAATCATAAGTCCCTAGAAGAGGACAGAAGAAGCAAACAAGAAGTAAATCCATCCCCACTGCTGGATACCCTGATTTAAGGAGATGAATTTTAACATACACACATGCACACTCACACACAAACACAATGATAAGTACGTGAGGTAATTGATGTGTAAATTAGCTTGATTTAATCACTCTGCAAGGTAAACACATACTGAAACATCCCATTGTACCTCATAAACACATATAATTATTATTTGTCAATTAAATTTTTTTAAAAAATAAAAGGAGATAGAGACAGCACTCAATGACTCTGATATAATTTTAGATGATAAGATTATGGGTATTTTTCCAAAACTCTATAATGACCAATAATTACTTTCCTTAGGGAAAAAAATAAATTTTTCAAAACAAGACTTCAAATGTGGGGCAGTTTTAAATAACAGCAAAATCCAGGGAATAGTATTTAGAGTGAGCTATGGAAAAGAGGCAAAGTCGTCCCTTAAACAATACACCAGAGAATGTTGATTCCAGCAACAGCACATTTTGATCATATGCATTGAAATTAATCAAGATGATGGTGGAAGTTCATCAAGCTTGTTAGAAAGTAAACCTAGGAGATGTAGGGTAGGAAAGAGTTTGAGATTTGCAGAGTGTTGTGGGCTTTGGAAAGCACAAACCTGTGAGAAATTACTTGTATTATTTCTGAGGCTCTCTGCATTTTGGATAAAAAATCATCACTATTTAACAAAAGAAGCAACTGACATTCCTAAACCATGTGGAGATATCGCCTCAAAAGTTATGTCTCCTTTGTATCTTTTGCAATTCCTGAGTGATACTCCCACTCAGGCTCCAATCATGCGACCAAATTTTTCAGCATTCACATAAGCTGAGAGCCAGAAATATAGTGTAAGATTCCCTGTGTGCACCTCAGACATGCTCCTGCATTTGCCTTTCCAGGGAAGGTATTCTAGTATCATAATTTCATTCCTGTGTTTCATCACATTGGCTTCTCTTCATCAGGAAAAGTGAAAGTGGACAAGAAGGTGAAACAATTTTCATTGACTTCAAATCAGTTGCTAGGTATGTCAAGTGAGTCATTTGTTTTTGTACAAGGAGATGTAAGACTGTCGATTAAAAAGAAATGGGTTTTCACTTGATAATGTGTTATTCATCTTTTATCATCTCTCAATAATTCAGGAAGAAACACATACTTCCTTCATCTGAGTTTTAGGGAATTTATGACTTGGCCTCACCTTAATTTACTGAACTTCTTCATGTTCTCACTCTTCACAAGCATGTTCCACTTTCACCAGGGAATCTCCTTATTGGACCTACCTAGGTTTGCCCCTCTTTTTATTTGTGAGCTTTTGGGATAAGCCATCTTTGACATGTGTAATCGATGTTTTAATATAGTTCAGTTAACATGAATACATTGAAAAGTGTTGTTTTCAGCACTATGCTAGACATTGAGAGGACTATTAGAATTTTAATAATTTAGATAATGACAAATAAGGCAATAGAGAAGCAAGAGAAATAGAAAAAGTATTTAGAAACAAAAATGAATGACATTCTGCTAATTTTATTAGGTATTAATTAAAATGTTTGCTTTGTATGAAAGCTATTAAATAAATAGGATATGGAAACAAATGATACTACATGCACCTTTGCAAATCCGTATAAATTATTTCATCTTGTTCTGTTTTTATTCATACATTTACATCTACATTGACCTCAGAATGTACCTTTATTTACATTACTGTATGAGATGTATGTGTGTTAGGATAATTCTAATAGAAATAGGAGAAGTGTCATTTGGGATTCCAGGTCAGAAAGTAGCTATCTAATGCAAACCTTCTATTTTTCTTTTTGTTCTCTGTAAATTAGCAAGTTTATGATTTTGTCACCTATATTTTCTCATCTATTGAACCTGTTAATAGTTTGAACTTGCTTAAGTCCTATGGGGCCACTAGCAGGGTATCCATAAAATAGCTAAAGATTTCATGAGCTTAATCATAATTTGTCTTCTCTCTTGTGACCCTTTTCCATCGTTTTATATCTTTGTCTCATTTCCATTGGCATGTAACTGCAAGATGTCTGTTAATAAAATCTTAACAAAATAATAAATAACTTTTACTTGAGCCCCGAGGAAGTGCAAAAACTGATTAAAATACCTTGATGGGATGATTCATAAGGAAAGGTAAATAAAATGTATATAGCATGAGAAAGCAAAAGGACAATTCTATATAAGGAAGAATTAAAGGACACGAGTTAGTGACAGCATATAGAGCAGAACTGAGTTGAGGAGGATCTGGAAGTGAATATTAACAATTCTGTTTCTAGTGCTGGCTTAAGCAATGAAATGATGTCACTTAAGGATCACTTGAAAACTGAGTTGTATGAACTTTTCCTGGGAACTCCCCCCTTTTTTTTTTTTTGGCTGACTGGGTGAGTCAGGAATATGCAAGTATACTTTTCACAACTATTCAAAGCTATATTACTCAGCAAAGTTTTCCAACATACATAAAAATATCACTTTTTAGTTCAGAATTGTTTCCGTGATTAGTAATTTCTTGCAGTCACCAGACCTTAGGTCACCGTTGTGCCACTGTGCGTAATATGCATCAGTAGTTCAAAGTGTTTCATAAGGGCTTGGTACTGATAGAAGAGGCCTATCTGAAACACTTAGAAGACTCTCATAGGGCTAAAAGACAAGAAGGAAGCATTCTGTTAATGCTTCCTTGAAGTTACTCTTCAGTTATTTCCAGTTTTAACAGAATCAGGAATTAAATTCAAATATAATACTACTTCCCACATTAGATTCATCTGCTTGTTTATACTCCATTTCCTTATGTTGTAAGAATCCCATGGGCTCTTCACATTCACTCGTTTATTTATTGTAGTTTTTTTTTTCACTACAGGAAATGGGTCTGTGTTCTTTATCGGGGAGATGTAAATTTTTTAGATTTCTATTTTGAAATAATTATAGGCTCACCACATAGGTGTAGCACAATATAAAAATGAGGAACTTGACATTGGTACATCACTGTTAACTAGGCTTTAGACCTTCTTCAGTTGTTACTATTTTTAAGCCTATAATCATTGTATGCATTTGTGTACATGCAATTTTATCCCACATATAGATTCATATAACCACCACAACAAAGATTTAAAAAAAAAAAAAAAAACCTCATCCACTGTCACCACAGAAGAACTCCCTTGTGTTATTTCCTTCCAATTGTAGCCACCTCCCATGCACTAAGTCCCTGTCCCCTAGTAGCAACTAATTTGTTCTCCATGTTTACGAATTTGGCTAAGGATGTTAAGCATCATTTTATATGGTTACTTTCCATCTCTATTTCCCCTTTGATGAAATATCTGTTCATGTAATTTGCCCATTAAATTGTTTTTTTTTTTTCACTGTTATGTTTTCAGAGTTCTTTATGTAGTCTAGGCATATAAAAATATTTTGTATATGTGTCTTGCAGATATTTCTTCTTAGAGCTATGGCTTGTATTTCAATCCTTTTAATAGTTTTTCATAGTACAAAATTTTCATTTTGATGAATTCCAACTTTTGATTATTTTCTTTTATGGATCACTTATTTATTTTCCTAAGTACTCTTTGTCTAATTCTTGATCCCAAAGATGGTCTCCCATGTTTTCATCTAAAAGTTTTATATTTTACACTTAAGTTTACAAACCATTTGGAATTAATTTTTACATATTATATAAATAGTTTCTTATTGCCTGTGGATGTTCAGTTGTTCCCATACTATTTTTTGAAAAGAATATACTTCCTTGATTAAATTGCCTCTGAATCTTCATCAAAATATCAAAAGTTGGCCAGGCAAAGTAGTATGTACCTGTGGTCCCAGCTATTCAGGGGGCTGAGTTGGGAGGATTGCTTGAACCTGGGAGGCAGATGCTACAGTGAGCTGAGATCATGCCACAGCCCTCCAGCATGGGTGACAGAGTGAGACCCTGTTTAAAAAAAAATTCTATTTTTAGTTTTGAATTTTGTTATTAGTACTATACATGTTTAGAATGTTTATGTCTTCCTGAGAAACTCACCCGTTTGACATTATGGAATGCTTTTTTCTATCTCTGGGAATTCTCCTCATTTCAAAGTCTTCTTTGTCTGATACTGATATAGCCATACCACTTGATTTAATGCTTACTGTTTACATGGTATACCTTTTTCATCTTTTTACTTTTTGTATCTATGATTTTAAGCTTGAAGTATATGTAGTGTAGAAATCATAGAGTTAGCTGCTGATTTTTTTATCCAGTCTGCCAATCTTTGCATTTTAATTGGTATGTTTAATCCATTTATATTTAATGTATGTATTAATATGTTTGAGTTTACCATCTTACTATTTATTTTATATAACTTTCATTTGCATTGTATTGCCTTTTTCTTATTTACGTACCATTTTATTTTCTCTAGTGAAATTTTAGCTAAATATTTTTGTATATGTTTTTAATTGCTTATGGATTGCAACGTCTCTTATTATCTTACCACACTCTACTCAGAATTAATATTACAAGACTAAAGAAACTTATGATATTAAAATTATATTAAAGTCCCTCATTTTTCATGGTCTTTTTATTTATTTTACCTTCTCACATATAAATCCCAGAGTGTAATGCTATATTTTATTTAATTAATAATTCATCTTTGAAAAACAGTTACCTTTTAGACTAAGCTCCAGGTGAGTGCAGCTGAGAGGTAAAGCCTCTCTTCTTTCACTCAGCCCCCATTTGAGGAATGGAGGCATAACATTAGCACAACATTCTGAAAATATTTGGCCTCTGATTACCTTTGCTTCAGCTCATGAAGTTGTGTTTCCATACCAGGAGAGGTAAAACAAGAGAATATCAGGCTATTTCCCTTCAAACACTCACCATTCAGCTCCTAGAATGAAAGTGTCACTCAGAGAGGCCATCATTGTCTCCATCCCTAGCCTTGGATCTCTAGCTCAGAAATTTCCCTGGGTGGAGAATCAAGTCGTAAAACAGTTCATAATCTGGTACCAAAGAAATTGACTTCACTTGCAGCAGAGCCTGGAGACATTCAGCCTAAAAGGAGAACAGTGAAAGCTGTAGTGAAAGGAAATAGGGAGGCAATTAAAGACACATGCTAAATTATAGATTGATTATTTTTTAGGAGAGAATCAGTGAATAAAACAGCTTCATCACTTAATTTCCCTTTTAAGTTGTAGTCACAATTACATATTTACACACTGTTTGCCTATTAACATAGATTATAATTATCATTTTATACACCTGTCTTTTAAATCATATGGAACGTAAAAAGTGGCCTTACAAACAAAAATATTAGTACTAGCTTTAATATTTATCTATATAGTTATCCTTACCAACATTCTTTATTTCTTCATATGGCTTTGAAATATTGTTTCATGTCTTTTTATTTTAACCTGAAAGAATTTCTTTTGTATTTCTTATAGGGCAGGTCTACAAGAAAAGAACTCCCTCAGCTGTGGATGTTTTTATGTCTTCTTCATTTTAGAAGAATAATTTTGCCAGAGACAGAATTCTTGCTTCATGGGTTGTTCTTTTTCTTTCAGAAATTTAAATGCATCATTCCATTGCCTTTTATCTTACACAGTTTCTGATGAGAAAGATACAGGCTTTAATTTCATTGAGGATCTCTTGTACATCACAAGTCACTTCTCTCTTGCTTCTTCAAGATTCTCTCTTTGTCTTTGTCTTTTATTTGATTAAATGTCTCTGTGTTGAATTCTTTGCATTTTTTCTACTTTGTGTTTGTTGAGATTTTTGTATGTGTAGATTATGTATTTCATCAAACTTTCAGCCATTATTTCTTCAACTATTATTTCTGCCCTTTTTTCGTTCTCTTTTTCTTCTAAGACTCCCATAATATATGATTTTTTGTTGTCCTTTCCTTTTTGTTTGTTTATTTTTTACCCTTTTCAACTTCTGTTTTAGGTTTGGGGGTACATGTACAGGTTTGTTACGTGAGTAAATTGTGTGTTTCTGGGATTTGGTACACAAATGATTTTGTCACCCAGGTAGTAAGCATAGTACCTGATAGTTTTTCAACCCTCATTCTCCTCCACCCTTTACCCTAAGTAGGTCCTGGTGTCTATTACTCCCCTCTTTGTGTACGTGTGTACTCACTGTTTAGCTCCTAATTATAAGTGAGAACATGCAATATTTGTGTTCTGTCCCTGTGTTAATTTACTTAGGATACTATCCTTCAGTGGCATGCACGTTGCTGCAAAAAAAAAAAAAGACATGATTTAATTTTTTTATGGCAGCATAGTATTCCATAGGTACCACATTTTCTTTATCCAATGCACCATTGATAGACATCTACATGGATTACATATCTTTGCTATTGTGAATAGTGCAGCAGTGAGCATGCAAATACATATGTCTTTGTGGTAGAATGATTTGTATTCCTTTGAGTGTCCAGTAATGGCACTGCTATGTCAAATGGTAATTCTGTTTTAAGTTCATTGAGAAATCTCCAAAGTACTTTCCACAGTGGCTGAACTAATTTGCATTCCCACGAACAGTGTATAAGCATTCTTTTCTCTACAGCCTCACCAACATCATTGTTTTATTCCTTTTTAATAGCTATTCTGACTAGCATCTCATTGCTGTTTTGATTTGCATTTTCCTGATGATTAGTGATGTTGAGCATTTTTCATATGCATATTAGCCTTGTATATATCTTTTGAGAGGTATCAGTTCATGTCCTTTGCCCATTTTTAAATGAGGTGGTTGTGTTTTTTGCTTGTGGATTTGTTTAAATTCCTTATAGATTCTGGATATTAGACCTTTATCAGATGCATAATTTGCAAATATTTTCTACCATTTTACAGGTTGTCTGTTTACCTTGTTAGTAGTTTCTTTTGCTGTGCAGAAGCTCTTTAGTTTAATTGTGTCCCACATGTCTATTTTTGTTTTTGTTGCAATTGTTTTTGAAGACTTCATCAAGAAATTTTTTTTTAATTGCATTTTAGGTTTTGGGGTACATGTGAAGAGCATTCAGGATTGTTGCATAGGTACACACATAGCAATGTGATTTGCTGCCTTCCTCCCCATCACCTATATCTGGCATTTTTCCCCATGCTATATCTACCCAACTCCCCACCCCCTGCTGTCTCTCCCCTATTTCCCCCTGGCAGACCCCAGTGTGTGATGCTCCCCTCCCTGTGTCCATGTGTTTGCATTGTTCAACACCTGCCTGTAAGTGAGAACATGTGGTGTTTGATTTTCTGTTCTTTTGTCAGTTTGCTGAGAATGATGGTTTCCAGGTTCATCCATGTCCCTACAAAGGACACGAACTCATCGCTTTTGATGGCTGCATAGTATTCCATGGTGTATATGTGCCACATTTTCCCTGTCCAGTCTATCATCGATGGGCATTTGGGTTGGTTCCAGGTCTTTGCTATTGTAAACTGTGCTGCAGTGAACATTCGTGTGCATGTGTTCTTATAGTAGAATGATTTATAATCCTTTGGGTATATACCCAGTGATGGGATTGCTGGATCAAATGGAATTTCTATTTCTAGGTCCTTGAGGAATTGCCACACTGTCTTCCACAGTGGTTGAACTAATTTACACTCCCACCAACAGTATAAGAGTGTTCCTATTTCTCCACATCTTCTCCAGCATCTGTTGCCTCTAGATTTTTTAATGACCTCCATTCTAACTGGAAATGGTATCTCAATGAAGTTTTGATTTGCATTTCTCTAATGACCAGTGATGATGAGCATTTTTTCATGTTTGTTGGCCTCATATATGTCTTCTTTTGAAAAGTGTCTGTTCATATCCTTTGCCCACTTTTGAATGGGCTTGTTTGTTTTTTTCTTGTAAATCTATTTTAGTTCTTTGTAGATTCTGGATATCAGCCCTTTGTCAGATGGTAGACTGCAAAAATTTTTTCCCATTCTGTTGGTTGCCGATTCACTCTAATGACAGTTTCTTTCGCTGTGCAGAAGCTGTGGAGTTTGATTAGGTCCCATTTGTCTATTTTGGCTTTTGTTGACAATGCTTTTGGTGTTTTGGTCATGAAGTTCTTGCCTATGCCTATGTCCTGAATGGTTTTGCCTAGATTTTCTTCTAGGGGTTTTATGGTGTTAGTTCTTATGTTTAAGTCTTTAATCCACCTGGTGTTAATTTTAGTGTAAAGTGTCAGGAAGGGATCCAGTTTCTGCTTTCTGCACATGGCTAGCCAGTTTTCCCAACACCATTTATTAAACAGGGAATCCTTTCCCCATTGCTTTTTTTTTGTCCTGTTTGTCAAAGATCAGATGGTTGTAGATGTGTCGTGTTGCCTCCTAGGTGTCTTCTGTTCCATTGGTCTATATCTCTGTTTTGGTACTAGTACCATGCTGTTTTGATTACTGTAGCCTTGTAGTATAGTTTGAAGTCAGGTAGTGTGATGCCTCCCGCTTTGTTCTTTTCACTTAGAATTGACTAAGCTATGCGGGCTCTCTTTTGGTTCCAATATGAAGTTTAAGGTGGTTTTTTCCAGTTCTGTGAAGAAGGTCATTGGTAACTTGATGGGGATAGTGAATCTATAAATTACTTTGGGCAGTATGGCCATTTTCATAATATTGATTCTTCCTAGCCATGAACATGGAATGTTTCTTCATCTGTTTGTGGCCTCTCTTATTTCGTTGAGCAGTGGTTTGTAGTTCTCCTTGAAGAGGTCCTTTACATTCCTTGTTAGTTGTATTCCTAGGTATTTTATTCTCTTTGTAGCAATTGTGAATGTCAGTTTGTTCTTGTTTTAAGTGTGTTATTGGTGTATAGGAATGCTTGTGATTTTTGCACATTGATTTTGTATCCTGAGACTTTGGTGAAGTTGTTTATCAGTTTCAGGAGATTTTGGGCTGAGACGATGGGGCCTTCTAGATATAGAATCATGTCCTCTGTAAATAGAGACAATTTGACTTCCTCCTTTCCTATTTGAATACCTTTTATTTCTTTTTCTTGCCTGATTGCTCTGTCTAGAACTTCCAGTACTATATTGAATAGGAGTGGTGAGAGAGGACATCCTTGTCTAGTGCCAGATTTCAAAGGGAATGATTCCAGTTTTTGCCCATTCAGTATGCTATTGGGTATTGGTTTGTCGTAAATAGCTTTTATTGTTTTGAGATAAGTTCCATCAATACCCAGTTTGTTGAGGGTTTTTAGCATAAAGGGCTGTTGAATTTTGTCAAAGGCCTTCTCTGCATCAATTGAGATAATCATGTGGTTTTTGTCTTTGGTTCTGTTTATGTGGTGATTTATGTTTTTAGACTTGCATACGTTGCACCAGCCTTGCATCCCCGGGATGAATCCCACTTGATCATGGTGGATAAGCTTTTTGATGTGCTGTTGCTATCAGTTTGCCAGTATTTTATTGAAGATTTTTGCATCTATGTTCATCATGGATATTTGCCTGAAGTTTTCTTTTCTTGTTGAGTCTCTGCCGGGTTTTGGTATCAGGATGATGTTGGTCTTATAAAATGATTTGAGAAGGATTTCCTCTTTTTGGATTGTTTGGAATAGTTTCAGAAGGAATGGTACCAGCTCCTCTTTGTGTATCTGGTAGAATTCGGCTGTGAACCCATCTGGACCTGGGCTTTTTTTGGATGGTAGGCTCTTAATTGCTGCCTCAACTTCAGACCTTGTTATTGGTCTATTCAGGGTTTTGACTTTTTCCTATTCTAGACTTGGGACGAAACAAGTGTCCAGGAATTTATCCATTTCTTCCAGGTTTACTAGTTTATGTGCATAGAGTTGTTTGTAATAATCTCTTATGATGGTTTGACTTTCTGTGGAATCTGTGGTGATATCCCCTTTATCATTTGTTATTGCATCTATTTGATTATTCTCTCTTTTTTATTAATCTGGCTAATGGTCTGTCTATTTTGTTGATCTTTTCAAAAAACTGGCTCCTGGATTTATTGATTTTTTGAAGGATTTTTTGTGTCTCTATCTCCTTCAGTTCTGCTCTGATCTTAGTTATTTCTTGTCTTCTGCTAGGTTTTGAGTTTTTTTTTTATCTTGCTCCTCTAGATCTTTCAATTTTGATGATAGGGTGTCAATTTTAGATCTCTCCTTACTTCTCATGTGGGCATTTATTGCTGTATATTTTCCTCTAGAGACTGCTTTAATTGTGTCCCAGAGATTCTGGTATGTTGTGTCTTCGTTCTCGTTGGTTTCAAAGAACATCTTTATTTCTGCCTTCATTTCATTGTTTATCCAGTCAACATTCAAGAGCCAGTTGTTCAGTTTCCATGAAGCTTTGCGGTTCTGAGTTAGTTCCTGAATTCTGAGTCCTAACTTGATTCCACTGTGGTCTGAGAAACTGTTTGTTATGATTTCCATTCTTTTGCATTTGCTGAGGAGTGATTTACTTCCAATTATGTGATCAATTTTAGAGTAGGTGTGATGTTGTGCTGAGAAGAATGTATATTCTCTGGATTTGGAGTGGAAACTTCCGTAAATGTCTATGAGGTTTGCTTGATCCAGGTCTGAGTTCAAGTCCTGGATATCCTTGTTAATTTTCTGTCTCGTTGATCTGTCTAATATTGATAATGGGATGTTAAAGTCTCCCACTATTATTGTGTGAGTCTAAGTCTCTTTGTAAGTCAATAAGAACTTGCCTTATGTATCTGGGTGCTCCTGTATTGGGTTCATACATATTTAGGATCGTTAGCTCTTCTTGTTGCATTGATCCTTTTACCATTATGTAATGTCCTTCTTTGTCTCTTTTGATCTTTGTTGGTTTAAAGTCTATTTTGTCAGAGACGAGAATTACAACTCCTGCTTTTTTTTTTTTTTTTTTTTTTTTTGCTCTGCATTTGCTTGGGAAATCTTCCTCCATCCCTTTATTTTGAGCCTTTGTGTATCCTTGCATGTGAGATGGGTTTCCTGGTTACAGCACACCAATGGTTTTGGCTTTTTATCCAATTTGCCAGTCTGTGTCTTTTGATTGGGGCATTTAGCCCATTTACATTCAGGGTTAATATTGTTATGTGTGAATTTGATCTGACCAATTTGATGCTAGCTGTCTGTTTTGCCCATTAGCTGATGCAATTTCTTCCTTGTGTTGATGCTCTTTACCATTTGGTATGTTTTTGGAGTGGCTGGTACTGGTTATTCCTTTCTATGTTTAGTGCCTCTTTCAGGAGCTCTTGTAAAGCAGGCCTGGTGGTGATGGAAATTTCTGAGTACCTGCTTGTTGGTAAAGGATTTTAGTTTTCCTTTGCTTATGAAGCTTAGTTTGCCTGGATATGAAATTCTAGGTTGAAAGTTCTTTTCTTTAAGGATGTTGAAAATTGGCCCCCACTCTCTTCTGGCCTGTAGGGTTTCTTCTGAGAGATCTGCTGTGAGTCTGATGGGCTTCCCTTTGTGGGTGACCCGACCTTTCTCTCTGGCTGCCCTTAGCATTTTTTCCTTCATTTCCACCCTGGTGAATCTGATGATTATGTGCCTTGGGGTTGCTCTTCTTGAGGAATATCTTTGTGGTGTTCTCTGTATTTCCTGGACTTGAATATTGGTCTGCCTTGCTAGGTTGGGGAAGTTTTCCTGGATAATATCCTGAAGAGTATTTTCCAGCTTGGATTCTTTCTCTCCATCCCATTCAGGTACACCTGTCAAACGTAGATTAGGTCTTTTCACATAGTCCCATATTTCTTGGAGACTTTGTTCATTCCTTTTTACCCTTTTTTCTCTAATCTCACCTTCTCATTTTATTTTATTGAGTTGATATTCAACCTCTGATATCGTTTCTTCTGCTTGGTCAGTTTGGCTGTTGAAACTTGTGTATGCTTCATGAAGTTCTTGTGTTGTTTTTCAGCTCTATCAATTCACTTATATTCCTCTCTAAGTTGATTGTTCTCATTAGCATTTCGTCAAATCTTTTTTCAAGGTTCTTAGTTTCTTTTCATTGGGTTAGAACATGTTCTTTTAGCTCACAGAAGTTTCTTATTACCCATCTTCTGAAGCATGTTTCTGTCAATTTATCACACTCATTGTCCATCCAGCCTTGTTCCCTTGCTGGTGAGGAGTTGTGATCCCTTGTAGGAGGAGAGGCATTCTGGTTTCGGGTGTTTTCAACTTTTTTGCACTGGTTCCTTCCCATCTTTGTGTATTTATCCACTTGTCATCTCTGTAGTTGTTGACTTTCAGATTGGGTCTCTGAGTGGACGTGTGGTTTGTTGATGATGAAGTTATTTCTTTCTGTTTCTTAGTTTCCTTCTAGCACTCTTTCCCCTCTGCTGTAGGACTGCTGAGGTCCACTCCCAGCCCTGCTTGCCTGGGGATCATCTGCAGCAGCTGCAGAACATTAAGGGTTGTTCCCAGTTCCTTCTTCTGCTATCTACGTCCCAGAAGGATACCCGCCAAATGTCAGTCTGAGCTCTCCTTTATGAGGTGACTGTTTGGATACACGGGGGTCAGGAAGCTGCTTGAGGAGACAGGCTATCCTTTATAGGAGCTCAAGTGCTGAGCTGTGAGCTCCGTTGTTCATTCAGAGTTGCAGGTACGTTTAAGTCTGCTGCAGCAGAACTCATAAACCCATTTTTTTTCCAAGGTGCTCTGTCCCGGTGAGTTAGGGCTTTATTTATGAGTTTCTGTTATGCTGCTGCCTTTTTTTCAGGACTGCCCTGCCCAGCGAGGAGGCAGCCTTGTCACTGTCTGCCTGCAGAGGCTTTGCTGAGCTGCTGTGGGCTCCGCCCAGCTGCCATGTGAACTTCCCTGCAGTCCTGTTTATAGGGATGTAGTTAGAACGGCCTCTGCAATGGTGGCCCACCTCTATAATGGTGGACTCTCTCTGTAATGGTGGGCTGCCTCAGCAATGATGGGCTGCCTTGGCAATGGCAAACTACCTCCATAGTGGTGGACTGCCTCAGTAATGGCAGACGCCCCCTCCCCCACAGAGCTGGACCGTCCCGGGTTCAGCTGTGCTTGCTGTGAAACTCTGAATCCAGAGAGTTTCCAATTGCTGTTTTTTGTGGGGATGGGACCAGCCTAGCTTGATCACCTGGCTCCCTGCCTCAGAGCCTTTTTTTTAGTTCAATGGTTGACTGTCTCCCAGGTGTTCCAGTCACCTATTAAAAAGTGCCAGGATCCATGTGATTTCCTGTGGAGTGACCCACTGCGCCAGCTGACACAGCAACGCTGAGATTTGTGGCACTTTTTGCCCAGGAATCTCCTGGCCTGGCTCTCTGTTTTGGTCCCCTTTTTAATCAGATGAATGGTTGACTCTGCCTTCCTTGAGCTCCAATCGCCAGCTAAAACGGTGCCCGGACCTGTGTATTTTGTATGGAGAACAGCCGCACCAGGGCACCAGCAGAGCACCGGCCACACCAGCTGGAAATCTCCTGGTCTGTGGGCAATAAAAATCTGTCTGGAAATGCAGTGTCCACTCACCCTCTGTGCTTTACTGGGAGCTGCAATCCTGAGCTGCTCCTAATCGGCCATCTTGGATCCATCATGAAATTTTTGCCAATGCCTGTGTCCAGAATGGCATGTCCTTGGTTTTCTTCTAGGATTTTTATAGTTTCATATCTTACATTTTATCCTTTAACTTATCTTGAGTTGAGAAATTATATGGATGGTAAAAGGAAGAAGTCCAGTTTTTACCTTCTGCAACATATATGTTTTTTGATAGTTTCTGCAAATCTCTCAGATTTTGTTCACTTGTTTTCATTTTTTGTTTGTTTGTTTCTGCTCCTAAGACTGGACAATTTTGATTTTCCTAACTTCAAGTTTATGGATTTTTTTCATGCCTATGAAATCTGCTTTGAACCCCTCTAGTTAATTTTCCATTTCAGGCATTATACTTTTCAGCTTCTGAGTTTCTATTTGGTGTATTTTTTTAAAGTATCTTTCTATTGGTATTCTCATTTTGTTTATACATCACTTTTCTGGTTTCCTGTATTTCTTTGTCCATGGTTTTCTTTAGCTCCTTGAGAATATTTAACACATTTTACTGAAGTCTTTATTTAGAAAGTCCAATGTGCCATACATATTTTTTCTGTTTTTTTTTTCCAATGCCTTGTAATTTGGGGCTGAAAATTAGGCATTTTGAATATTATCATGTGGTAACTTTAGAAATCAAATAATTCCTCTTCTCCAAAGTTTTCTAATGTCAATCATTGAAAGCTTCAGTCATCCAATTGGTAATATTTCCAAAACTATGTTTTTTTTGCAAAGATTGAATTCCTTTTCATGTGTGGACTCTAAAGTCCCTGCCCATTATCTTAGTGGTTAGCCAGGAGCCAAGAAGAAAAATCATAAACCAGATTGCTTAAAAGTATGCCTTAACTTTCAGCTCTTGCTTTCATAAAGGCCAGAGTTCACAAATCTGTTAGAGGTGCAATGCTAGGGTACTCTCAGTGTCTGGTTCTAGGCATGTGCTTTGCATTTCATCTTCCCCAATAAACGAATTGGCCCTTCTAAGATCTTATTTCTTCAAAAAACTTGAAAACTGGGCTTCTTCTTTCTGAACCTGTGTTCTGCCTGCTACTTGTCCTGTCTATCACCCCCTGCCTCAGGTAGGCATAGATAGGATATGTCATTAAATATTTCAATAGATGCCACCACAGTCCAGAAAGCTGCTCCAGTCTGGGATGGGCGTGGCAAAACAAAGGTCAGGATCGGAACTGGTCCCTAAGGGAACGCCAGTCCAGTCCAAATGTACAATTACAGTATTTTAAGAACAAGGTGTGTATTATCATTCTGGCAATAGCAAGCTGTAGGGTTATGTCTACTATTAATATATCTCCCCACAGCTACCTCCCCCTGCCCCATCATGCTGGAGAATGATAAATGGGAGTCATATGTGTAAAAGCACCACAAAATTTTCTTACCAAATGTCAGCTGCCTTTTTCTTCATTAAGTAATCCTCTGGGTTATTGCATGGTTTGGATTCAGTTTCTGAGTTCTGATAAAATAGATTTGCCAGGGTATAAAGGGTTCTATAGAGCTTCCCAATTCTGAGAGTAGTGTGTTGGAGATTTCTTCTAACATTTCATTTTTGATCTATCTCTTTCTAAAAGATTTTATGTATTTGTATGCTATGTTTTGGAGCTGTAGGGTTATGTCTACTATAAATATTTCTTCTTCATAAGAGATGTCTTTTATTATTATATAACACTCATCTTTATCTTGTTCAGAACTTTTAATCTTAAATTACAAACAGTTTGTTACTAATATTTTTACTGTGGATTTTTGCTTTGCATTATCTGGTACCCTTTCTATCTAACCCGTATTTATTACTTTGCTTTAAGAGTTTTTTTTTTTTTTTTTAACATAAAGTGTGCAGCTTTTGTTTTGACAGGCAATTTGACTGTCTCTTTTCACCTGATTGGCTAAATGAGTCAGTTTTCTCCCAGTATAATGAATTATGCCTATTAATTCTATATGAATTGATGCTTTTTTGGTATTACATTTTACTCTTTTCTATTTTTCCAGTTCTACTTTTCTGCTAGTTTGATCAAGTTGTTATTATTTCATGTTTTCTTCATGAATTCCTTATTCCTTATTTGCTTTTCTGTTAATGTCTACTTTTCCTTTCTCTACTTTAATAATCATGCAAATTTTTATAATATTGTTTGAATATAAAATACAAATGCATTCTCCTGCAATGGAAGCTATTCCCTCTATTTCTTTTCAATCTAAAAAAGATGAGAGACTTCTGAAATACTTTTTAATTTTTCCGCTCTCCTTTTTCTCCCCTACCCCTGCCCAACTTCATCGGATATTTCACTTTTCTGTCCACCCACCCTTATTCCCCAATTTCTATGTTTTGCTGAGGTAGTTTTTACTAATTTTATTCTAGACAATTTGGACTATATTAGAATTTCTTTATATCACTTTCAACTCCAGATTCCCAAAGCGTTTATTGACAGTTTATTGTTTTCATAGTCCTCTTTTGGACAAAAATACCTATCGCCCATAGTAGGTTTTTAGCTCAGATTTGAAAGTAGAGAAGTGAGTTTTATTCAGGTTACATGTTTCCATTATTTTATTTCTAAAACATTAAAAATGTAGTGTATTGTTACATGGTACATACACACTCTATGATGTATTTGGTACTTATCATCATTTAATATGTATTTCATTAATTTATATTTTTTATTGATTCTTTCACCCTACTAAAATGTAAGGCCCATTAGAGCAAAAATATTTTTGTCTAAAATGGTCACTCCTACATTATACTCATTTCTCTGAAAATTTTCTTTTACTTTTTAGGGGACTTGAATTATCTGGATGACCACCTTTTATTTTATTTTTTTCATATAGGGATTATCTAACATTCAGATTATATACCTATTCAGATTATAATATCCCCAGTGCAACAGAATTTATAATAGAAATGTACTAAATAATGGAAAATAGAGCAATGGACTACAGCAGCAAGTTAACATCAGTACAACAGTGTAGCTCTCTGAGGCTTGATTTATTCATGTGAAAGATAAGAAGGTGAAATGGGTTATCTCTGCATTCTCATTGTCCTTCTCTTAGCCTATTTTTCTTCTAAGAATGATGACTGGATGTAGGAAGACTTCTCAGGAAAGACTGAAGCTTCCTTCCTGGCATCACAACTCATATATGAGCAAGGAAATGACTCCACTGTGCCTTTTCTAAATGCTTAAATACTAAATTATGAGAAGATAGATGTATTCAAGTGCTTTCAACTAGAAAATTCCTGAGAAATATTTTCAGATCAAACAGTCAAAAAGGGCATTATACACACAACAAAAACTGTGCTAAATGTTATTGGGACCTTGGTATTGTTTCCAAGATTTATGCTGCACTAGGGAAGATGACTATTCCTGAGTACCTCATTATCACTGCAAAGTTATTCACAGTATTAATAGCATTTAAACCATACATTTGTGCACACTTTGTATTTTACATACTATGTAAACGAATATACTATTATATATTTATGTATATATATTTACACATATTCACAGTTCTTTGTGGAAGAGAAGCTATAATTAACCCCTTTTGTAATTTGACATTTACAAAAGAATACTGCAAGTCCCAAGGTAGCTATGGAAAGCCTTGGTTTTCATTGGTGTCCCTATGCTCTATGGGTATAATTACCCTTTATTTCCGGGGAAAAATAAGAAAATATAACAATTGAACATATATTGAGGGAAAATAGGAGGAAACATTTGAAATGAAAAGTGTTCTGAGAATCCTAGTCCCCTGTTTATATGGTTACTACCTAAGTAAAAACGGGTAAGCGGGATCTGGAGCTTCCATCAAGTCCTTTCATTTCTTCATTCAGTAATTGAACCATTTTGGTTACAAGTTGCAGAAACCTAATTCAAACTAGATTACATAAATAATAATAATAATAATGTAATGGAAGCACATAGAGAAGTGCCTATGTAGAGTTAGACAAGAAGCCTAACTCCAAGCACTCAAATATTACTTTCAGAATTCTCCCTTTCTCTCATTCACCCACAGACACACACAAACACGCACGCATACACACACATACATACACTCTCAGGCAGGCCATCTTCCTGTAGTTGCCACCAGCAGCTGAAATTCACATAATTCTTTATCGAAGTCATTGGAAAAATAATTTAGCTCTTTTAATACATGTGTAGATATATAGATAAAATTTCTGATATTTTCTTGTTTGGATTAACATAGAACCTGTGCAACACAGAACATGGCATAATCTCTTAAACAAACGGGTCTGTGGGTTCCATCTATCTCCCCCTCAGCCATGTGCACTGTAGGTGAGGGAAGCATTCCCAAAATAACATTTTAGTGCTTATATTAGAAGAAAGGGGAGATGTGCATGTAAAATAAAATAAAGTAAAATCTCCACTAGATGTGTGTTCAGTTCATCATTGAGGGTATACATGTCCTCAAGCAGTTATAACTCCAGTGGGGGATCCCAAACCTCAGAACACATTAGGTAGACCATAGAAAGTTACTGAGTCTGTAACACTAACTATAACTTAGAATTTTTTGTCTTAATATATTTGAACTCATCCCTTAAAAATAGTGGGTTTATTCAACTCTGAGACTGAGAGTATCAATATCTCTGAAACCCATTCATGAGGGTTATTATAAGGATTAAATTAAAGGACCAATGTAAGGCATTTAGAATAAAAAAAAAAAAAAAGAATGGGTTTATTCTGTAACTACCTAGAGGGCTCTGTGTGTATTCTGTTGTAAACTGCCTCCAAGAAATGGTGCAAAAAAAGCAGGAAACATTTACCAAAGGAAGAATAAAGAAGGCAAGAGTGCATCAAAATAGGAAGTGCTGCTGTTGCCCTAGAACTGTGGCAATGAGACTCACTGACAATGTGAGCTATTTGAGAGAAGAGCCATTACAGATGGGAGCAGCTGTTGGGAGCCTGTGCCAGGAGCCACTTCCAAGAGCGATTAACAAAAGGAGCTGCTGGGAATTCACTTTGGGAGCAGAAAGAATAGTCAGTAGTCTCAGCCTTCCTTACTATGCTATCGTATGTGACCTCAGAGGTCTGATGTAAGAGTAAGGATATTGTTCTTACTAAATACCATATATCTATATATCGTCTATAGTTATATCTAAATCTATATCAATGTCACTATACACATATATATCTTAGCATTCTATGTACTCTGCTCCACAGTAAAAAATCAAATTCCTTCCCCATTCATTCAGGTAATGTTTCTGTACCTACTCTCTGCAAAAGACAAAAAGAAAAATTTTAACTTCATACTTCTTGTGTGATTACTGTCTAGTGGAGGAAAGAAGTATACAAATAAATGTTTAGAATACATTGTGGTGGGAATAACTGTGAAACATTATCCAGGCGAGCAGAATAGAAGAAGCAGCTGCCTTTGCTTGAATGTCTTGAGTAAGACTTTGCTGAAGATGTCACATTTGATCTGGTTGTTACTGAAAGAAAGACCCAGAAATTCTAACGGGAGTATAAACCTGCTATAAAATGTTAATCAGCCTTTATAGGGAAAGATATTTGAGTACATTACAACTTAAATAATTAGGTAACTAGTTCTGAAAATTATATAGGTTAGGTACCAAGTAAATCCTTGTGAAAATAAATATAGTGGACTAAAAGAATATTAGAATGTGCCTGGTGTATACTTCATAATACATAGAGTTTTACCTCAAAGTTTGATGTGATCTGTTCCCCATTAATGTGAATTAAAATTAGTAAATTTAGCTGATTTTTATCTTTTAATTTTCTATCCCCTTTTCCTTCTCAGTTTCTATCATTTTTATAGATTGCTTCCCCAGAAGATTATAGCAACCAGGAGAAACATGGTCTAATTTTCTGGTTTTTATCATTTAAGAAACTATTATTAAATAATAATGGACAGCATTTGATGAAAGTTTATTATATCATAGGCACTATATGATGCAGTGTACAGGTATTAAGTTATTTAAGTCTCCTTAAAGCCCTATAACAAATATGACATTAATAGTATTTTATAGTAAAGAGATTGAGTCTTAGCATCTTTAACCAAGTTTCACATAGCTAGTGGGTGCTGATGCTATAGGACTCTAGCCAGGCTCTCTAGTTTCAAGTGATTTCAACACTGAAATAAAGGAATTAAAAATCATACTATAAATCACTCTAAGAATACTTGTTTTAAGATTGTAATACCATTTTAATACTTTCTTAGCTCAAGAGGAATAATTTTGTTCTCCCAAATATTTTTTCCAATTCATAAAATGAAGCCAAATGCCTCAATATCATCGTTAAATCTCAAACTTTTTGAAATCCCCAAACATCTAAACACCTGAAACTAAGATAATGCAGAAATATTTTGGGGGACTCACAAACCAAAATAGATCCAGGTAACTGAATTCCAAGTCATCCTCCAGCAGAAGAGGTACACTTTTGCATGTGGAAGCCAAACCATCTTTGTTAGTCATTTATAAACATTTTCAACGCCTGTCTCTTCAAGGTAATCTCCAAACTCTTAAAGTTTTATAAGCTGTATTCTGGGTCCTTCCAAAACACTGAAGAAACTGTAAAGATGGAATTTCATCTCACTCCTAAGTGCTTCTTTTAACATACAATAAAACTGGACACAGTTTTTTTTTTTTGGTCTTTTTGTTTTTTTTTTCCTTTTTGTGGAGAACGGGGTCTCGCTATACCGCCCAGGCAGGTCTCGAACTCCTGGGCTCAAGCTATCCTCCCGCCTCTGCCTCCCTAAGAGCTGGGATTACAGGCATGAGCCACAGCGCCCGGCCAAAACTGGACACAGTTTTTAACAAGCAGCTGATACATGAAGAGTTGATGAATACCTGCCAATTTGGTCTTGAGCTATACATAATATGACAGTTTATCTGGTTTAATAAAGTATTTTATAAAATAATAATGCCATAAATGATGCAGCTGGTAACTTTCATTTTAATTCTCATTCTTATATTAGGTATTACAGCCTAAAGCTATACTCCTGAATGTTTTCTAACTTCCTTATTTAGTTGACTACCAACCAACCACTGGATAGAAATGGGAAGAAGAGGCAAGGTAGTCTCATGACAAGGACCATGCGGGAAGAAATATGAAAAGTGGAGGTGCAGTTCAGGCTTTATTGACTTGCTTACTCTATTATATTGGACAGACAGTGAACCTCTCTAGAAGTATCAGACTCCAAATTTGTATAAGGAAAATGATGATTCCTCTATCTGTATCTCTTACGAGTATGATGATAAAAGTGAGAAAACATTACAATTAAAAGGTATTCTTTTTGCTTAGAATTGACTTGGCTATGCGGGCTCTCTTTTGGTTCCATATGAAGTTTAAGGTGGTTTTTTCCAGTTCTGCGAAGAAGGTCATTGGTAGCTTGATAGGGATAGCACTGAATCTGTAAATTACTTTGGGCAGTATGGCCATTTTCACGATATTGATTCTTCCTAGCCATGAACATGGAATGTTTCTCC
>PVKV010027646.1:0-26077 GCA_004027835.1 Alouatta palliata | reverse complement strand
TCATGGCCTCTGGAAGATGTACAGGAAGCACACAGCAGTGCACAAGGGTCTGGGTTCTTCCTGCCCAGATGTCACCTTGGCTCTCTGTGGCCTGAGGCCTCTCTACCACCTTTCTACCACCCTGTCCATTTGTGTGCTGTGACCAGTGGCAGCTGGACTTCCTGGCGCCTTCACAGCTGTGTGTGTGCAGCATATGTTTGGTGTCACATGTGTGCTGTCCATACCACCTGGGGACACGGTATGAAGCCCCATGCTGTGGGCAGGAAAGGCCCTGCTCTATCCTGTACGCACCCCCACTGGTGGAGGTGGAGGGGTGCTGCAGCCACAGCGCCAGCCTGGGCCACCTGCCCTTCCCTGCAGCGCTTCTGGAGTGGGGAGTACCCCGTGCCCAAGCCCTGCAGAGCCTATGTGTGTCTATGGTGGGGTCACGGGGCCTACTGGCCTCAACACTCCACCACTGCTGGCCAGGGGAGCCCCCAGCCCACCATCTCAACCTCCAGGCCCCTGCCCTCTGCCTCTGGCTTGGACGTAACTGCAGGCCCTGGTCCCACGGAGGCCTTTCCGCAGCTGACACTCCAGCCCAACCCTCGGTGCCAGGATCCTGCAGATGTACACCTTGGCGGGTGCCAGAAGCTGCTCTTGTCCCCAGGCAGAGACAGAACACCTGAATGGGAAGCTTCCCTGGGTGACATACTGTCCCGTGTCCCCGCGGGACCCCGGGCTCCATCCAAGGCTCCTAAGGGCTCACAGGCAACAGCCGGGAATCACCAGGGGCACCTGGAAAGGACGCAGGGCCCAGCTGCTGCCGCCCTCTCGGCGAGTGTCCCGGCCCGCGCTGCCGGCCCCAGCTGGAGGGCGCAGATTCGCGTCCCTTGGCCCGGCTGTGCGGCGAGAGGCCGCCAGCAGCGCCCTGCGGACCGGCCCGCAGCCCCGGCGCCCGCCCCGGACTCACGGCGGGGGCGTCGGTCGAGGTGTAGCGCAGGATAACCTGGAAGGGCTGGTGCGCCTGCAGCTCGGGCGGCAGCGTGACGGTGAGCGAGGAGCCGTAGTCGGTGAACGGGTCCACCCTGAAGGCCAGCGGGCAGCAGGCGGGCTCGGCGCCAGGCGCCTCGGGGAAGGCGGGCAGCGGGGGCGGCGGCGGCGTGGTCCCCGGCCCGGGGGCGGGGAAGGCGAAGGCGCAGGGCGTCTCGGCGGCGGCGGCGGGGGCGCGACGGAAGGCGGCCGAGTGCAGGCGCAGGGCCGGGTGCGCGTCGAGCACGAGCGCGCGGGGCGCGGGCCGCAGCGCGCACAGCTCGAGCACCAGGCAGCCGGCCAGCTCGCGCGCCTCGGGCCGCAGCTCCAGGCCCAGCTGCAGGTGGCGGAGGCGGAAGAGCTGCGCGCTGGAAGCCGAGGCCACGTCCAGGGCCGGCGGCGGCTCGGGCGGCGGGCGGACTGGCGCGGCCTCGGCGCCGGGCGCCTGGCGGCAGCAGCACTGCGCGGCCATGGCCGCCGGCACTAGGTGAAATCCATGGGCGGCGGCCGCACCGGGCCGCGGGCAGCGGGCGAGGGGCGCCGGGCGGCGGCGGCGGCGGGGCGCGGGCACAACAGGAAGTCGCGCCGGGAGCCGCCCGGCCCGGCCCCGCGCCGTGCGCCGCCCCGCTCGGGCTCCGCTCGGCCGCCGCCGGGGGCGCTGTGCGCGGGGCCGGGGAGCGGGGCGCCGGGCGGGGAGGGCAGGGGGCGCGGGGAGCCGAGCGCGGCGCGGGGCCGGGGCGCTGTGTTGGGAGCCGGGACGTGCGGAGCGGCTGAGCAGCACCCCCAGCCCCGCGCTCCCTCCCCGGGTGGCGCCCGGGAGATCCCGGGAGGTGGGATCGCTGCTGCCTCCTGGACGCTGCCGGCCAGGCCACTGGGGCAGCCGCTGCCGGGACGCGGGGACCTGGGGGCCACCGGGATCGGCTGCTTCCAGGCGCGGTTCGTGCTCCCAAGGAGCGCAGCGTCGGGAACTCAATGTCATCCTTCCACCGGGTCTACGGGCAGGGCAGGATTCTCACGGCACCCCTGCCCACTCCCCCAGGTCTGCAGGTGTGGTCTGTGTGCTGTGGGCCCTGCGGTGCGAGGAGCTCCAGAGCCTTCAGGCCGCGCTGTCAACTACAGCAACCACCAACCACGTGTGGCCACTTAGAAGCGAATTAAATACAGTTAGAAGTTCAGTTCCTTCGTTGCAGGTGGAGTGAATGAGTGTGTGTGTGTTGCTGGGAGGAGTGGCCGATGGACAAAACAGACAGCAATCGTTTCACGGTCGCATAAGTTCCTCTGGGCAGTGCTGGGGACCTCTCATTTAGGAGCCCGGTGCTGGGGTACGAACGAGGGCCTGGCCTGCCTGTCCCCACCCCCCACCCACCAGGTCCACCCTTCCCAGCCCCATTCTCTGCTGACGCGGCGAGGGCTGCCCAAGGCTGAGCCTTTCCAGGAACCTGGGTCCCTAGGGAGGGGCTGCTCGCCCTGCAGAAGCTGCTAGTGAGCTCCCAGCGGTGAGTCTTGAGGCTGTGGAATGACAGGGGCCACCATGATGTCGCTGTTGTCATCAAGAATTCCTAGGGACAAGGGGCTTCTGGGGCTGGGGAACTATCCAGGAACCCCGCACACCTCTCTCCTCTGTTCTGTTGAGGTGTGGCAGTGCAGGGCTGGACTCGGGTACCGCACGTGACTCAGCGGCAGCCCTGAGTAGTGTTTCCTGTGCCTGGACTCGGTCTCCCCATGTGTAACCCTTCGTGTCCACCCTCCTTCCGTGGGGCGGGAAGGAAGGCTGAGAGGGAGAGTGTGCATTCACGTTTGCGGGACAGAGCACTGAGACATCATTTCAGTTTTCCCATAGGACCTCAGGTCCCCACGTGTCCTCTTAGGCAGGGACACGGCCACGCTCTTGGGGCACCCATCCCAAACTCATCAAGAACCCCGAGGCATATGCAGTCTTTCAGAGGTGGGGATCAGCTTTGCATCCAAGGCTGACAGGGAAGACAGCTGGGATGGGACCCTCCTCACTGCCCCCAGTGCCCTGCCCCCGGGGCCCTGCAGTGCCAACGGCAGGCTGTTTTCGATGGTACCCCCAGTTCTATGGGGCTCTCCAGAGCCCACCAAGCTGTGTTCCTGGCTGTAAGAACATCATCTCAGCACACTCGGTGCCACACGAGCCGGGCCTGGCCGCCTGGGGGGCAAGTCACATGAAGCTTAGTGTCTTGCCATCCTGAGCCCCACAGTGGACTCAGGGGGGTAGTGCCTGGGGTCTTGCCCCGGGCACTCTCCACGGCCAATTCTGCACACAGGAGTCCACAGTTACTGTGGCACTTCCTCCCCGGGGTTTCGGAGGAGCGCGTCCCGCCGGGCAGTTTGTGAGGAGCTGCCCTTCTGCACCCCACGGAGCGGGAGGCAAGGCTGAGCCGAGGGGGCGGGGTCTGCAACTGTGCCGCGCGGGAGGCCCCGCCCCCGCCTGCCTGGCGCACCTTGGCAGAGGGAGGCTGTGCTGCAGCCAGGCCCGGGCGGCGGGCACCTCCAGACTTCTCCAGCCCCAGGAGAGGAGGCTGGACGTCGGGGCTGTCCGTCCTGGGTTTCTCCCACAGGAATTTCCAGTCTTTTGGGGATCCGCACAGTGAAATGGCTTTGAGGCACCTGCACCCCAGCCTTCCTTGATGCACCGAGGACCAGCGAGCTACCAGTTCTCAGACAGAGCTGGTGGGATAAAAAGGTCTGATGTGACCCACAGATGTCCTTCTGGCTGGGGCCCTGCTGCCCTTACACCCTTGTCACTTCGGCCAGATCAGCAGGTAAAGGGCATGCCCTGCCCTGAAGCAAGGGCAGCCAAGGTTTTCATCAGGGTGCTGTGAGCAGGGCTGAGCCACAGCACGTGGGGGAAACCCCAGGCCCAGGTCCTCCTTCCTCTCCAAGCCACTGTTCCTGCCTTGCTAGTGGAGACTGGCAGTGCTTCCTTCCTGGCTGATGCAAAGGTTGCGTGGGTCATGAGGAGCTTATCGGGAGAGCCCAGTGTCAGGCAAGCCCTGTACAGAGATGGGGGCTGCCCCGTGCAGCAGCTTATGAGGGGAGCCGTGGTCAGCAGTGATGCGTGGTGCTGACTGGTGACACTGGGCATAGAGGGGCAGTGACCGACAAGGTGTGGCATATGCTTGAGGCCCAGGTGCACAAGGCATAGGGAGGGAGAAGGCCCCTCTCATGACCACCCCAGTGCCTGGCTCACAAAACTTATGCTTCCCATCCCCCACCCCAGCTTGGGATGGGTCCCCGGTCCCCAGATGGGATACTTTTGCTTAGGGGCACAACTGGGTCTCACTGGGAGGGTGGCTCAGACACGGCCCAGCCACACAAGCATGAGACAACACAGGGCTGGCTCTGGTGGGTGGGCATGGGGCTTTGTGAGGCTTGGGGGCCAAGAAGAGTTGTGCCTTCTACTTCTCCCTGGTGGTGCAGTACAGGTAACAGAGACTACAGCACCTGGGTAGGCAGCCACACAGCGCCTGGGGCCTTAAAAATGAAGGGTCGAGTCACACCACGCGGTGAAGGCCACAAGCAGCTGGGGCACTGGCTGAGGGGAACACAGAAGAGTATCTGAAAAGGCAGGTGAGAAGCGCCACCCACGGTGCACCACTCATTGCCACACACAGGTGTAAACACACGCATATGTATGTGTTACTGGTGGCTACGCTGTGACTCACGTGTTTTACACACATCTGCCTTTTCTTTCCCACTGTCTGATCTGAGGAGGGTTGATTATAGGATAGTCTTTAGGCCACAGGATGCCCAGGAGAGGTAGTGTCTCAACTAGAGGAGGAATCAACCTGCTCAATGCCTCCAGTGGTGGCTTATGGGCTCCACCCTCCCACGGTGGGGGGAGGAGACCCTGCACATCACTGGCTTGACGGTGGCTATGTGACTTTAGGTTGGGGTGCAGTGTTGGTGAAACAGGTCAAAGTAGGAGGGCGGTGCAGATGCTGAAAGCCCCCAGGGTGCCCTCATGAGCTGTCTGTCAGCACAGCCTCCTTCTCCCCGGCCTGTCACAGCAGGGGCATCCCGTGTTCAGTGCTGAGATGAGACTGGTGAGAAGTCCAGGAGGTGGGAGGGAGGGAGCGCACGGTGGCTTCAGCAGCTGGTGGGCAGGAGGCTCTGCTGACAGCTCTGGGCGTCCTCCAGAGCCAGGACATCAGGCAGTGGGGATCTAGGTGGCAGGGCCCTGTGAGTCCCCTGTGCCCCCTTCTCCTGCCCTTGGCTCCCCAGTCTTCTTCCTGCATTCAGTCTCTCTGCCTACAGTTCCTTAAGTGGTTTAGATTTTCGTGGCCAGAGCTTGTTTAATAAGCTGACCGAGCTGACCAGAGGGAAGAGGACAGAGCGGATGGTCTGTGGGGTCTGATGCACAGACCCCTGCACCATCATCAAGATGGGACACAGACCCTCTTGAGCTGCATTTCAGGAAGATGGGGCTTAACTGGGAAAAATGAAAACTCAGTGTGGAGGCGGGTGTACCGGGCAGCCTCGGCCCAGCCGGACCCCAGAGCTCTGAGTGCAGCCCCGGCGCTGGCGGCAGGACCATGGACTGGGCCTTTCAGCCTGCTACCAAGGTGGAGGATTCTCCTGTGAAAAAAGCAGTAGGAAGGATGGAAAAACACACTTCCTAGAGAGGCATCTGGAGCAGTTCCAGTTTTGACTGCTGTTACTACTACTGACAACTGAGCCAACGTGCTGATGCGACTTGGAGAAACTTCCGTAACCGGCAGTCAACGACTGTACGCACGGCCAAGTCCACTGCGTGCTCATTTCCCCCTCGGTTTTTGCATCTGCATTTTACCAAAGCTGCCGATGCTTTCTTCTTCTTTATTACTTTATTGCAGCAAGTTCCAGATGTGTCTCCGATGGGAAAACATAAACTCTCTTGCTTTTGATGATGATTCTTATGACTTCAGGCATCAAAGAGGTTATGGATTATAAATGACATATGGCAGACAAAATAGTTAACAAAGGAACACAAAAGTGTTACCACAGGATTCACGGCACACGATTAAGCACAAAGAGGTGAATGTGGGTGACGCTGTCCTGCAGACGTAGTCCTGATGTCTTCCTGTGAGCCTCAGTCAGTGTGCTCATGTAGCAACATCTGATCTGGATGGAGAGACAGACAAATGTGAGACACGGCAGGCTGTGCCAGAAACAGCTGAAATGCAAACAGAAAACCAGCTGTTAGTCCTACCTGGAAAAGTAGACTGTGAAGCACCTCGTCGTCGTTTCAGTAGCTTAGCTGAGCCTAAGTGGTAAAAGCCCTGTTCCCACTGGGCTTGAGCAGGTCTGGTTAAGAGGTACATAGCTTAGAAATACTCAGTGGATCACTGGCATAGTTGTTTGCACTGGATTTGAAACTAAATTCCTGCAGAATTCTGTCAGATCACCTCTCAAGAGATCAGAGGTTAGGAAAGTAACTAGTGTGCAGGCCTCCCTTCTGTTCCTGCGGCTCTGATCACGTCCTGGGTGAGCTGCATGGGAGCCGTGCTATAGAATAAAAAGTATGGTGACATTTGGTACCCAAAAGAGGATCCCAGCTCACGGCATCGTGTTTGACATACTGGTGTTCATCATCTTGTTACAGAACCTCGTCCCCGTTAATCTGCTGGTCACTCTGGAAATTGTGAAATACATTCAGGCCCGGTTTATAAACTGGGATGAAGATGTATTATAAAGTAAATAGTGTCTACACCATGGCCAGCACATTCAATCTCAGTGAAGAACCTGGGCAGGTAAGATACCTATTTTCTGATAAAACAGGAAAACTTACTTGCAACGTTAAGACACTTAAGAAGTATACAGGTTGGGCACAGTGGCTCAAACCTGTAATCCTAGCACTTTGGGAGGCCAAGATGGGTGGATCACCTGAGGTCAGGAGTTCAAGACTAGCCTGGCCAATGTGGTGAAACCCCATCTCTACCGAAGTAAATACAAAAGCCGGACGTGGTGGTGGGCGCCTGTAATCCCAGCTACTCAGGAGGCTGAAGGAAAATTACTTGAACTGGGAGGCACAGGCTGCAGTAAGCTGAGATGGCACCATTGTACTCCAGCCTGGTTATAAGCGTGAAACTCCATCTCAAAAAAAAGAAGTGTACCATTGCAAGTGTAATTTACAATTTGACACCTTCCATCCAAGTCCTGTGATTACCCCAATTTACTGGAGAACACTGAGAATGGCCATCCCACGGAAAAATGTATAAAGCTATTTCTTATCCTGTTGTTTCTGTGCCACACCATTATCCATGAGAGGTGAAAATAATATAATCTATGAGGCTCCCTCCCCAGGTGAAGCAGCTTTAGTGAAAGGAGCAAAAAAACCTGGCTTTATTTTCACTACAGGGACACCATACTCTGTCACCATAGAAGCTATGGGAGAAAAATTCACTTTTGAAATTCTTGGAGTTCTCTAGTAATAGAAAAAGGACGTCCATAATTGTCCTTACTCCTGTGGGACAGCTCCAGCTCTACTGCAGAGGGCCTGGTGAAGAGAGTAATTCCAGTCACCCAAGCTGCCCTTCAACAGTGTCTTCATCAACAGCTCTCTTGACATAAACGTCCCACGTGGTGAGCGTTTGCTCAAACAGAAGCATCTGTGGTCACGCAGGAAGAACTAGTCCGTTCTTATGACACCACTAAAAATAAACACAAGAGGACTTGCTTTTCCTGATTTCACCTATGACTCAGATTCTGATTCCTGCAGTCTGTACTCATGTCCTTCACTGGGGCTGGTGGAATGCACCCGCACTCCCAAATACTCAAGATTCTTGGGTATAAATAATGAAGGACCCCTTTGCTTTTTCTTAATTTGTCTTCAGTGTTTTACCAAATGTATTTTTTTTGTATCCGTAAGATAATTTGTTCCTCAGCTCAGCCAGAAATATAAAATTAAAAGCATTGTTTCACATACACACACACAAAGGAAAGCTCAGCGTGGCAGGAAGGAGGGAAAGGCCGCCTTCACTATGGGTGCAGGAACACTCTTCCTGCAGGCCGCAGGCTCCCCAGATCCCCGCTTCAAGCTTCAGGACCCACGCCTAGGGCTGCGGGCTCTCCCTGCAGGCAGGACTGGGCCTGGAGGGCCTCCTCATACTTCTCCAGCTGACACCAGAAGCCCGGGTTGGGTTCCGCTACCGGGCGAGCGCTCTTCACCAGCTGCAAACAAGAGGTGCATTGAACAACCCCAAGTCGCCCTAAGGGCCCCGCCCAACCCGGAAGTGCCTCTCCGCTTCCCTAAACCCGCCCTCACGGATGAGCCACGCCCTCCCGGAAGTACTCCAGTCCCGAAGCCCGGCCGTCCCCGGAAGACACGCCCCTCTGGAAACACCCGCCCCCTGAGGCCTGCCCACCTGGAAGGCCTGAGCCAGGCTGAGGCCGCGGTGCCGCATGAGGTAGGCGGTGCAGACGGCGGCCGAGCGACTGCGGCCATTCTTGCAGTAGACTAGGCAGGCGCCGCCGGCGCGCACCGCGGCCTCCATGGCGGCGCAGGTGGGCTCCAGGTGCGCCAGCAAGTCCTCGGCCGGGTCGTCGAACACGGGCACGCGCAGCTCGGCCACGCCGGGCGCGCTCGGGCCGGGCTGCTGGCGGGAGACGTTGACGCACAGCGTGACGCCTGCGCGCGCCAGCTGTTCCCCCGCGCCCGCGGCGCGCGCGCTCCCGAGGAAGAGCGAGGGCGCGACGCGCACGAATGGCGGCGGTACCGGCGAGGCGGCCCCGCGGTGAGCCGCTTCTCCCGGGCCCATGGCGCCCGCCGGAGAGTCTGTCTTTGGGGCTCTGGCGTCCGCCCTGAGGATATATTTTTGGGGCTCAGGCGCCCGCCCAGGAATCTATTTATGAGAGCCGGGCGCGCCGCCGGGCGCCTCCGGGTCCTAGAGTCCTCCGAGGTGGACCAGGCCGGGGCTTGGGCCTCCCGAGGGCGCCGGGCCGGGGCAGGGGGCTTGGGCCTAGTCGGGGCTGGGGCATGGCGGGAAGCTTGGGCCTCGCCGGGGTTGGGGCCTTGGGCAGCTCCGGGCCGCGGGCTCTCGGTCCCCAGGCACCGCGCCCCGTTTCCCTGCGGGCCTGCTCCGAGCGGCGTCCCTGGCCCCTGCACGCCGTGCCCCTGTTGGCTGGACTGTGGCGCCGGGCGCGGGGGCGTGGCTTGGCCGGGTCTGCGCACTGCGTGACCCCGTGGTCCCACTAGGTTGCCATGTCCTTCCCCTTTCTCTCGTGACTGCGTGGCTGGCTTTATGTTTATTCCTTCTTGTGACCCGCTTTGTAACTGGTGCTTTTTTTTTTTTTTTTTTTTTTTTTGAGACGGAGTCTCGCTCTGTCGCCAGGCTGGAGTGCAATGACGCCATCTCGGCTCGCTGCAGCCTCCGCCTCCCAGGGTCGAGCAGTTCTCCTGCCTCAACCTCCCGAATAGCTGGGACTACAGGCGCGCGCCACCACGCCCTGCTAATTTTTGTGTTTTTAGTAGAGACAGGGTTTCACGATGTTGGCCAGGCTGAGTAACTAGTGCATTTTTTTGTATGTATTGTAACACATCGCTCATAAAACTGTAATTTCTGTTTTCATCACTACATAGACCACTATTCCTTTTGTTTTTATCTTAGTAATTTATTGGGGTCAGCATTGTAACTTCCTAAAATTTAATGTCATATAATGTCCATGAAGTTGCCATTTAAGACCCCTTTAATTTTTCTGATATCTGGTAATTTTCAGGGATTGGATTCAGTGAAAAACAACTGTCTCACAGCCCTACTGACATTGGTAATTGAAGTTTCCGTTTTATACAGTCTCTCTCGGGGTTATCATCTTCATTGTTCCGTTCCGTCAGCCACCTAACATTGGTACCTGTCAGATCTTGATTGCAGCCTGGGGTTCACTCTTGAGCTGAAGACTCAAATATGTGGCCAGGTCCTCACTGGTTGCAGCTCCAGACATCATCTCTTCGGAGGTCTTACCAGCGTCTTATTTCCCACTTCCTCTACCCTAAGGAAGGACTCCCAACTTTCCTGAGATGAAGAAGTGGCATTCCCCTTCCCCCTCCCCGAGTTCATGGGAGCCATTGATTAGGTTGGGACACAGTCTCCCCACCTCCTCGGAGTTGGCCCTAATTGTCTCTGGCCATCAGTGAAGCCCAGGCTCCTGTGACTGCTCTGGCAAAATAGGCTTGGTGTCTAATAACTCATGAAGGAGAGAGCTTTGGAAAGCTCCTCTGTTCTCTCACTGCCATAAGGGGAACCAGCCTTAGGTGAAAACAGGAGATAGGAGAGCCCCGGTCCTTGATGCTATTGTTGATGACTGAAATGCATCCAGTAAAACCTGAATCCCCTCCTTCTTCTGGACTGTTTCATTAATCATCACCGTTTATAGTTGGAGGATGGTTGAGGTGAGTTTTCTGCTCCAAAAGTCCACTTGAACCATCATACTCACACCCCACTGAGCTAATGGATTGGGAACCAATTCATCCTAAGGGTCTGCGCACCTCGTTGCCACATTTAGTCTGGGCCAGCCTCTGCCTCCTGGACTCGGTTCCGGTCTCCCACGGTGTAACCAGAATGTGCTTGCTAAGACGGAGCTTTTCTACATGTTGATTCTCACTCTTTAGCAAGTTGTAATTCACAGCTAATGTGGGTTGTGAAATCAGTTCTGTAGGTTATGATCACCATTTTAGTTTTTAGAGAAATGGTATAGAATAGACTACATGAAAATACTAGGGTGCATGCATGTAGTATGGTGAACTTTTAATGAGACATTTTTTCTGAGTTGTTTGTACTGGGTCATGGTATAAAATGAGATTTTACTGTAGAGAGAAGTGAACTCAGAGACAGGCACTGGCGTGTGAAGGCGGTGCCCCTAGAATCCCAGAATCCTGGCCCAGCCTTAGGCCTTAGTCCTGGAAAAGCTATCCAGTGGGGAGGGCCCAGGCATTAGCTCTTCACACACCCCCGCCCCGTTCTCAGAGGCTGTCTGGGTTGAGAAACGCAAGCCCTGCACCTCCGAGAGCCTTTCCCGTCTTTCCAAGAAGGCCTGTTTCCCACCATGGTGCCTGCCTGAAATGTGCTCTGTAGCCTGGAGAGCTCCTGTGCATCCTGTGACGCCCCATGAGGAATCCTCTCTCCCTCAGGTCTTCTCATAGACAAGACAGCGCATCCCTCTTCTCTGCGGTGACTCCTGCGGCCTCCCTCATCTCCTTCCCTCTTCAGGCCTTGGGCTCCCCTTGTGCCTTCCATATTTACTGAATGGGCAAAGGCTGGGCCTGGAGTCAGGCAGGGCTTGATCAAGCCGTGGCTCCACCGCGTGCTAGGTGACCAGGGCAAGTTAACACTTGGGCCTCAGTTTCCTGAGATGTCCCACAGCGCAGGAGTGTTGGGAGGATTTAGCGCTTTCTCCCCCAGGGGCACTCGGCCCAGGGACCCAGGGAGGCTGGGATCGATGCCGGCTGGCAGGGCGGCCGGCCTCGGAGCAGCTGAAGTCACAGGGCGGTCACGCCCGGGAGCGGGGCCGGGCGCGTTCTGGCGCGGGGATTGGCGGAGCCGGCGAGTGGCAGCGGGCATGGGGCGGGGCTGTCTCCAGGGAAACGCGACGCTCTCCAGCTGCTTAGGCTGGCAGTCAGGGCGGGAGCGCGGGCGTCCGCTGTTGCTGCGGTCCCGTTGGTCTCCGTGCTGTCCGGCGCGAGCTCTCTGAGCTTTGCTTGGTGCGGCCCGCGCGTCAGGGACGCTGGGAGCCGGGGCTAGGGGGGATCCCCGAACTCCGTGGGGCGCCCGTTGGGGGCCAGGCCACTGGGGAGGGGCCCAAGGCCTGGGGGTGTAAGGTTGGGTGGGCGCTGCGTCTCCTGACTACCCTCGAGCGCTGGCTTCTGAGGCCGGTGGGGGAGACCTGCTGTCAGCGGCGCCCCTTGGGCGATAGCGGGCGCGGACCTGATCTGGCCACGTGGCCACGACCCCCCTTGCTGTGGTCCCCGCCCACGAAGGGGCAGGGACACCTGGGAGCCCGGGCGAAGTTTCCCCAGGGTTCTGACGGGCCTCCCTGAGACTCCCAGAGATGGCGGCCCGGGACCAGTGGGTGGCGGCCCAGGCTCCCGCGCGGTTCGTGGAGGGGTTTGGGTTCTCTGAGGCCCACGGGCTGCGGGCGGGACCTCGGGCGCCCTCCGAGTGCGAGTTCCTGGCAGGAGCCCCGGGGGGGCAAATGTGCGGTCCCGGCGTTGCTTCCAGGTTGGAAGATCACTGACATGGACCGCGGCCATGCCTCCCTGAGCTTCGACGACGGAGTCTCCTGGGCTGGCAGCCCCCAACGCCCGCTGGACGGGAAGGGCGGTGAGACCCCCGATGAGCCGGAGTCCCTGCGGAGCGACGCTGTCTTCGCCTCAAGGTGCGGGGGAGCCTGGGGCTGGGAGGCCCGACCCTGACCCGGGCCCAGGGTTAGCCGGGATGCTCCTGGAGGCAAGCAGTGAAAACGGCCGACTGTGTCACTCCCCGAGAAATCCGAAAGCCTCGACACATGTCAGCAGCCACCGAGGAAAACGCCCACAGATGGTAACCGGAGCTTCTCCTGCCCCTTCCCGCCTGCAGGCTGCCCCCAGTGGAGGGAGGGAACGTTTCCCTCGTGAGACGGGGCTCCCGACTTCACAGCTCTGTTCACAGCAAGGGCTGCTTTGAGCCAGGGCTGCCCCGGAGCCTCACTGCAGCCTCTCACCAGGTCCCAGGGTCACCCCATCATGGTTGCCCCTGTTTGTGGGCCTCCAAAACACAGTCCCAGCCCTGGCCAGTGTGACGGGCTTTGGGAGGTGGTGAGGGTGGACCCCATGATGGGACGTGTGTACCTATGAGAAGTGGAAGAGCCCAGAGTTCCCCTATCCTCTCTCACCACCGTGTGGGGACCCAGTGAGAAGGCCACTCCAGGAAGAGAACCCTCCCCAGACAGGGACTGCCGTCCTGCACAGCTGAGAACGGAAGCCCCTTTGAGACGCCCTATCCACCTGTGGGGATCTGAGACGCCCCGTCCGTCTGTGGGGGTCTGAGACGCCCCGTCCGTCTGTGGGGGTCTGAGACGCCCCGTCCGTCTGTGGGGGTCTGAGATGCCCCGTCCGCCTGTGGGGGTCTGAGACGCCCCGTCCGCCTGTGGGGGTCTGAGACGCCCCGTCCGTCTGTGGGGGTCTGAGATGCCATGTCCGTCTGTGGGGGTCTGACATGCCCTGTCCGTTTGTGGGGGTCTGAGATGCCCCATCTATCTGTGGGATTCTGAGACGCCCTCTCCGCCTGTGGTGCTCTGTGACACCGTCTGTCTGTGGACACCCTGTGAGTTATGGCAAATGCACCCTGGTTGGTGCTGCCCCCATTGCAGCACACTCCCAGCCCTGCACCCTTCCATCTGTCCACCCATCCACCTGTCCATCATAGTGTGAGCTGGCTGCCTCTCCAGCTGGCCTCTGACCTCCCATGGGCCCACATGTATGGGCAGTCTGCTTTCTGTCCAGCTTGAGGCTGGCACTGCTGGCCCTTGAATGAGAACCTGGCTGTGAGCACCCACGTCCTGCAGGCAGCTGGAGTGGGCCAGAGGGCCTGGATCTCAGGAGCTGCAGCCAGCAGGCCTGGGCTGGAGAGGCCCACTGGTCCTGCCTCTTGGGCCTGGCAACGTCTCCCCTGTCCGTTGGCAGCCTTACTGTGCATTCCACTTCCCCTGTGACCTCAGCAGTCGCTGCACCCTCTGTGCCCCGGTGTCCCCTCCCGTGGAGTGGGGATGCAGCAGCGCCTGCCCTGGGGCTGTAGGGTGAAATGAGATGCCAGGTTGTACTCGGCACCCACTGAAGGCACTGCAGCCATCTCGCTCTTCCGCCCTCTGCTCCTGTCCTTTTAGGGATGTCTCAGAAGCCTCTGAGAAGGAAGAGGAGGAATCTGAAGGCCTGTTGAGGGTGCAGGACCTGAAGGAGGCCCATCCGCGGCTCGTCCAGGGTGTGCAGGTGTGGCAGGACGGCTGCGTGTACCAGGGGGAGTTTGGGCTGAACATGAAGCTTGGATATGGCAAATTCTCTTGGCCCACGGGTGAGGTAACTGCTGTCACACTTTCTCCCCCCACCTCCCCGGGGCCTCTGGTGGCTGGCCTCTCTCCTTCTAAGCATGATGGGACAGGAACTTTTAGGCCCATAAACAGACAGGATGCCAGGCTAAAGTCTTTCTTCCTTGAGAAATGGCCAGAGAAAAGCTTCTTTCCCAATTTTAAAATCACACCAACGGTTTGCTGAGGTCCACAGAATGAGGTGTGGGAAGCTCTGGGCAAACATTTAAAAATTACAAATGACCTTAGCAACTCCTATATTTACCTTGGTGAAATTGCCTGTGTCTAGGCTTCAGCAGAAGGCATTGAATGTTCTAAAAGGCAAAATGAGAACAAGTTTTGCACCCCCAGGCTAGGTCCTGAACCCACATGCAATGTAGCTGAAACTGAAAAGGCCTCTATTGGCGCTTGTAATGGAAAGTCCAGGGGTGAGCCTCAGGCTCGGCTGGATCCAGGGTTCTAATGATCTAACTAGGTTCTCTCTCTTTCCATGTCCACAAGGGGGTTCTAAGACTGCCCTTGCTGCATCTGCACAGCCCTTGGGGGTGGCATCAAACACCCCTGAGAGAGAAAAAGACCCCAGCAGGACGCCAGTCTGGCTTGGGGATGCGTGAAGGGGTCAAACCCATCAAGGCTGGGGTGGGAATAAGGGGTCCTCTGGTTGGCCAGGCCTGGCCCAGGCTCTGGGGCTGGGTCGCTTGGGGAATCCTCTCTGCAGGGAGAGGGTGTCTGTTGTCAGAAGAAATGGAAGGGCCACTAAGCTGTGAACATTGCCCTGCCTCTCACGTCGGGGTCAGGTCTGGGTGGACTGTGAGCATGGATGGTTGTGCGGGCACTCCAGGCCCATCCTGCATCTGAGGAAAAGGTGGTGCCTTGCACTCAGTACGAAGGTCTCCTTACCAGAAGCCCTTGTCATGAACATCACATTCATTTTCCCTCCGGGGCCTTGGTGGAGGGGCAGGCTCTGACACAGACACCTCTGTTGTTTGTTGGGCTCATGTCTGGCCAGTGCTCAGGAGTTATAAACCAGAGTCCCGCCCTGTGCCCACTGGGACTCACAGCCCACCTCCCAGGGCCAGCCTGTCACCTCTGAACCTGGCAGGGAGCCCAGCAGCATGGGGCTCCTGAGTGGGGACAGGCCCCTGCAAACCTAAGGTGAAGGTCACCAGGGAGAAGGCAGGTCCTGATGGATGTCTAGGCAGTTTGAAGCCCCGCAACGTTCCACACCTGAGGAGAAGACAGAGAGGCTGTCGAGCTGACTGCCTGGTAACCCCTCTGGGCACTTCAGGGGCCAACTCTAATAATCGAATGCCAGGCACCCCTGAGTTCTGCCACAGCCCCAGGTGGTCCCCATTCATTGCCAACCAGGCAGGGTGGCTCGGCCTTGAGGGTATCCTTCAGGTTCTGGAAGAGCAGCAATTTCTCACCAACTTCTCCATCTCACAGTCATACCACGGGCAGTTTTACCGGGACCACTGCCACGGCCTGGGTACCTACATGTGGCCAGATGGCTCCAGTTTCACGGGCATGTTTTACCTCAGCCACCGGGAAGGCTACGGCACCATGCACATGAAGACGCGGCTCTTCCAGGTGAGGCCGCTGCCGCGTTCAGTTGGGGAGGAGTGGCCGTGCGTGTCTAGGTCACTGAGCAAAAACAAATTTAAGTCCTGGCGAAGTTAATTTGTTTACTTACAAGTAGCTTTTTTACTTTTAATGATTAAAATGGTACCAGTGATAAGGGAATAGATAGAAAATAAAAGCCTCCTTGCATTTTATTCCCCAGAGGGTTATTAGCAAATTGTTATATATCCTTTACATTATTTTTAAATATGTAAACTGGATCACTGTACACATAATATTTGACCTGTGCCTTTTTAAGTGGAGAACACGCCCAGGCTTTCCAATACAGATCCCTTCCCCCCTTTTATTACAGTATAATTTACAGGAAAATTCACCCATTTTAGGCCAAGCACAGTGGCTCACGCCTGTAATCCCAGCACTTTGGGAGGCCGAGCCGTGTGGATCACCTGAGGTACAGAGTTTGAGACCAGCCTGACCAACATGGAGAAACCCCGTTTCTTCTAAAAATACAAAAAAATAGCTGGGCATGGTGGTGCATGCCTGTAATCCCAGCCATTCAGGAGGCTGAGGCAGGAGAATCACTTGAACCCGGGAGGCGGAGGTTGTGGTGAGCCGAGATCACATCATCACACTCCACCCACGCAACGAGAGTGAAACTCGGTCTCAAAAATCATAATAATAATTCCCCATTTTAATATATAGTTCTGAAAGTTTTTGACAATTATAGGGTTATGTTACTGCAATCAGGATATAAAAACAGTTCCATCACCCCCAAAATATTGCCATGGCCTTTGTAATAAATGTCTCCCTTAGCAAACTGTGGCTAATCTATCTTGGCCTAGAATTTTGCCCTTGTAAGAATACCGTATTAATGGTGTCAACAGGAAAAAAAAAACTCTGTAAAATATTTTAAAGAAGTTTATTCTGAGCCAATGTGAGTGGTTGTTACGGAAACACCAGGGGTTCACTCTAGGTCTTGCTGCTTGCTGCACAGAAAGCCAATCACTGGGACAATGAGTATTGCCAAGGACGAAGGCTGTAATTGGAGGTGCAGCTGAAGAGATGGGAGCTCAATCTCAAATCATCTCCCTGACAGACAAAAACTAGGGGTTTATATAGCAAGGAAGAAATGTAGCAATGTGTGAGAAAACAGCAACCTGGGAGGGGCAAGGAAGCAATCGTGTGAATGAAGGGCCTGGAGTCCTTCACTGAATGCCATGGTCTGGTGAGTTTTAGTTCTTTGATACTTTTCAAGAGGAGTTACAGTTCTGTAGTACATTTTGAGAGGCCTGAAGGCCTTTCCTGAGGAAGGAACTCAGATAAAACAAATTTAAGTTTCAATCTTTAAGACCAGAGGGGTCCATTTTTATGTTTCTCTGGAAGCAACTCTCTGTAGGATTCCTGGGCTGGTTTCAGTTCCCCCTCTTAATTTATCAGTTCCTCAATCATGGGGAATTCGGTTGTGGCTATTTCTGGCTGCTCCATGCTGAGGAGGGGTATTGTGGGCAGCTCCACACCATGGGTGACCATGTGGCCACCCAGGAATCAAAGGTTAATCTAATATAGTTTTCTTCTAAAAGACGATCTTTCTCTTTCCATTTCCCCAAAGACAAATCATAACAGGACAACCTACTTGCAAAATAAGCTTCAGTTTCATATACATGCCCTGATTACCCACACAAAGTGCAGCAAGAACCATGGTTCATGTAGATTCTTCTAAACTGGCTTCACTGGAACCTCTCACAAGGCCATTTCAGTTGAAGCCTTGGGAATATAACCAGTTCCTCCAACTGTGTCCCATTATAAAATAAAACAGATTCTTATTAAACATATGCAAGCAAACACATTGCCATTAATTAAGAATATTCAAAAATAATTTAAAAATTCTGGAGAAATTAGGCAGAGAGAGAAATATGATTCAAATTTTGTTTACAAATATAGACTCAGTATTCTTAAAGTATATTTCAAGGCAATAAATAGCTCAAAAGAAAAAATTCTCCTGACTCTGAAAGACAAAAGAAGAATCAGCAATATATATATATTTAAAAAAACAACCAACTGAACAAAAAACTCTTAAAAAGTATTACAGTCTCCCATTAGCTCAGTCCATGCAATGAACTCCTGCTCTGCTTCATATTGGGTTAGCAATCTTTATGAACACACATCAGCCTTTCAATTAGTGCAGTGGAAGTTTTCTCTCTCATACAATGGCACAATCTCCAATGAACTCTCCCAAAGAAGCAAACCTGGGACTGCAGCTGATTATAAGTCACTTTTTTTAGAAGGATCAAAGCAAAACAACAATTGTGGATTACAGAATTCTTTTTTTTTTTAATTTTTAAATTTTTTTATTTATTTATTTATTTTTATTATTATTTTTTGAGACGGAGTTTTGCTCTTGTTACCCAGGCTGGAGTGCAATGGCGCGATCTCGGCTCACCGCAACCTCCGCCTCCTGGGTTCAAGCAATTCTCCTGCCTCAGCCTCCCGAGTAGCTGGGACTACAGGTACGTGCCACCGCGCCCAGCTGATTTTTGTATTTTTAGTAGAGACGGGGTTTCACCATGTTGACCAGGATGGTCTCGATCTCTTGACCTCGTGATCCACCCGCCTCGACCTCCCAAAGTGCTGGGATTACAGGCGTGAGCCACCGCGCCCGGCCTGGATTACAGAATTCTTAAGACAGCCATAGTCAAATTCACAGTTGACAAGGAAATTTGGTTATTTCTGTGTTATATAACAATTTAACATAATCATTAATTATTACTAACAACATATATTTAGACATATTAGAATTTCAAGAATGTCATAGATCCTGGAACACATATTAACAACATATCTATGTAAATATAACCCAAAGAAAGTTAAATACCACTTCATAGTTTACAGTGCTTCCTGTATAATTCTAACATAACAAATAAGCCTAATATTTCTCTCTTGGACTTCAGGAAGCCTAATATCCAAAAAAGGTTAATTTAAGGTCAAAAATACTGAATTTAGAACTTTGAAATTTGCTGTTGTAAAGCCTGTCAAATATCAAAGTTTTCAGATACTTGGCATCACAAAACAGGATCACAAGTTACTACAAACATTCATTCATTTAGCCAAAATTGTATTACAAAAACATTTTCTCTTTTATAGCAGACTCAGTTTCCTAAACAATAAGACCTAAACAAAAGACAGCATAACCTGTAATCCCAGCACTTTGCGAGGCCAAGGTGGGTGGATCACTTGAGGTCAGGAGTTTGAGACCAGCCTGGCCAACATGGTGAAACCTGTCTCTACTGAAAACACAAAAATTAACTGGGCATAGTGGCACACACCTATAATTCAAGTTACTTGGGAGGCTCAGGCACAAGAATCGCTTGAACCTGGGAGGCAGAGGTTGCAGTGAGCCAAGATTGTGTCATTGCACTCCATCCTGGGTGACAGAATGAGATGCTGTCTCAAAAAACAAATAAAACCAGTTTGAGACCACCTTGGCCACATGGTGAAACCCCATCTCTACTAAAAATACAAAAAATTAGCCAGGCATGGTAGTCGGTGCCTGTAATCCCAGCTACTTGGGAGGCTGAGGCATGAGAATCACTTGAACCCGGGAGGTGGAGGTTGCAGTGAGCCAAAATCTTGCCATTGCACTCCAGCCTGGGCAGGGCAAAACTCCACCTCAAACAAACAAACAAACAAAGAAGCAAACATAACACATGAGACCAACTAAATCTGTCTGCCTCTCTCCCTCTATTTTTTATTCCGTAGTTTTACTGAAAAGGTAAACAAAAATCTCATCTCTTACATGACAAATGCTTTTGAAAGAGAAAACCATATTTTACCTTCTTATGGTATATTATTAATGTTAAAGTTAATTTTAATAAAACCTTATGAACAAATCTATCTAATTTTAATCCGTTTAACCATAAGGTAAGATTTCTATTTACTTTTTATAATCTTTTACAATTTTCTGTTAAAGACCAGATCAGTGCTCCAAGAAACCCATGTTATTCTGACACAGGGGCCTAGACACTGTCCTTGCATTAGTGTACTTTTGATACTAATGTTTAATGTGTAGAAAAACTCTAAACTAATATTATCCCTCAAAATTGGCCCTTAAAATCTCATGTACCCACCTCCTCTGCAGTAGTCCCTGGGTCTAGAGAGACTGAGCAGTGTTAATTTCTGGCCCTGTTGTCTTACAAAAGCAGTTCATTTTAACTGTCACCTTCTCCTGGGTCTGAAGATGAGGCTTCAACTGGTATCAATAGTAAAGATTTAGAAGGGGCTGGTGCCTTCTTCAGACGCAGGAGTCAAAGCCCTGTAACTTAACAGCATAAGGATTACTCAGTAGGATATTTATATTGCAGAAAATCCTGTTATTCTCTCTAATATGTTACAAATTAAAACACTGTGATTTGGCATCTGAGTTACTGCCTGCAGCCCTTTAAACCACTGTATTAAAGAGTTAGGTTGCTCACTGCGTATATCTAGTTGCTAGCATTCTAGGGACAAAATTGTGACTGCAAACATCCAAAGTGTGGTAAGTCCTATGTCAAACTTACCAAAGAAAGACAACTAACTTTGCGCTCCATCGTTTAACCTATTTCCTGTTTACCCCAAGAATGCTCATCACTAATCCTAATGTAACATCATATACATTGGGATTAGAGACAAGTTCCATTTAGAAATTACTCTGAGAAGAGTTATTTTATTTTTACATGAAAATCAGAGTTGCTTCAGCCTCAAAGAGCATGTTTATGTAAAATTAAATGAGTGTTGGCAGCAAGCTGCACTTGTTTTTCCTAAATGGGAAAAAGGTTAAAAAGATGGTAAACACAAATATCAGTTTTGGAAATTCAGTATTAATTTCTTTTCCTTTAATCTCCTTTCACTTAAATAGTATACAACAAAATAGGGACAAAGTAAGAATCAGCACACCCATGTTAATATATAGTTCTGAAAGTTTTGAATAACTTCTTTTCAGCTATTTTAAAAGGGTATCATCACACATTTCCAAGATTGGTTTCTAGATACAGTGCTGACAACTGATAAGGTGACTTTCACCACTAAAATCTTCAAACTCGTGCAACACTTGTGCATACTTTGTTTTTGAGTTCATACATGAAGGCCCATCAATGATAAATGGCTTAGGATAAAAATCACTAGAAACTCACTTTTTAAAATTATCATTACTTAATCTAAGTGAATGTCACTTAGTTTTAATAATGCTAAACACAACTAAATTAGTTTGAGAGAAATTCCAATTAATATAATTTCTTTAAGGGCAAGGTCAATTTTTCCTAAACATTAAAACTTTGTACCCACAACACAGTTTTTTTCTTATTATCTAGAGATCTGAAACCATCTCAAACTGATTGAATTGAATTACCTTGGAAATAACGTAATTGAATTACCATTTAAACATTTTCATTCTCACCTACTTTTTCAAATAACAAAATAAATATTGTACTATTTCTGCTCAGAACTTGTAAAAATAAGTCTTCTTTAGATCATTTGAGGTAAGCAAAACCAACCAGCCACAGTTTAAATGGCTGATGTGCCCTTACCAATTTTTGCAGGCTTGACAAAGGTAGCTTAGGAATTATAGATGAATAGAACAAATGATGACTTGTTGGAAATACATAGGAAATAAAGTGACTATTCACAGAACCAAATAAAAGCCTTCCATTAAAAAGTAAAAAGCATCAGTGGTTTTATGTATATGTATATATAAGTAAAACTCAAAGGAGAAGAAACAGCAAATAATTGAAAATCAAAAGCAAAAACAGGAAACCAATCCCAAATCTTTCTCCTAGTCAGTTAACCTTAGATGCTAAAGTGCTACCCAGAGCCTAAAAGAACACAAAATATTTTATTCATTGTACACAAATTAATGTCTTTAAGATCACCAACATCACTGTACATGTTGCACAATTAAGAAATTCACTTCAGGCACGTGACCAGTAAGTATCTTAGTGCCAGTACTATCTATGTGAAGAGCAAATACAGTGTGAAACAAAGCAATGCAGGCATTTATATGAAATTTGGCTCCATGTTCAAACTGGTTTCATGCTTAACTCTGTTAAAAAAGAATTGCCAAACTGCCAATGTATTTAATGGCAGTATTTCTTAATTTACCTTCATCAAGACTTAAGACCTTTAACTTTGAGCTATGTTAATTAGCCAAACTTCTCCAGGTTTTAAAGAATATGTTACTATCTAAACTTTTTCAACTTTCTATTTTCTCTGCATATTCATGAAGATAGACACACAAAGAAACAGGAGAAAACTACATATGCTTTACACAGACCATCTGTGACATGCTTGGACTTTGCGTTTTGCCTGAAATTTTCTTTTCTTTTTTAAGTAATCAATTTAGAACAAAAATTTACGATACAGGATTTTTTTCTCATGAAAAATTATTTTTTTCCTTATAACTTTCCTTAACAAAAATATATCTTCTTATCTATAACTTTTTTCACATCTCTCTGCCCTAATTACTGGTTCCATTTTACTTTGTTTCATAAATAACCCTTTGAGTCTACAAATTGAATTAACCTTTAGATAACTTCTGAGTTGGACAAAATTATGCTTTTTCTCACTAAGAGCACATCTTCTTTGGTACATTTTATATACAGAATTCTATATTAGCTATAGTGTTTATTCTTAGTATCATTACATTTTACTGAAACCCTAGGAAGCAAGAAATCCAAAACTGTCAGATATTAGCATTTTATAGATGAGAACAGTTCCACAATTTTTAGAAACACATTTCCCCATACCATAACCCTTTATTAATTAGAAATTACTTAGATATCTATTGAACATCAAAAATAATTGTAAGATTTAAAATTACGTAAAAGTTCACCTCTAGCACTTATGTAATATATATAAATACATTTTATTTTTAGCAGTTTATCTAGATTATTTGTGTATCATTTATTTCTGTGTTAACCATTTTATAACCTGTGAATATTAGGTATTCATCTAAATAAGAAGCTTAAAATTAACTACATGGGTATTTTCACCAATAACTCGGAAGATTCAGCTGTTTTCATTAAACCAGCAGCAATAAATTACTTAGCAAAAAATTCACAGAAAGATCACTTTTTTTGGCTGGGTTTATAGTTTTATAACATTCCGTGCCAAGTTGTGGTATCTCAAAAATATCTAGCGAAGACAAATATAAAACCCAGGTAAAAATATATGCTGACAATTCTGGATTCAGAGTCCAGAGTCCATTATACCATGGAACCTCATAATTATGCTGATGATACTGATGACATTTCTATTTTTATTTTACCTATAATTTCAAAGCCCATTTTTTTAGTAAAATTTGCTTAAGTCTTGTGAAAACTGCTTGGACTTATTTACTTAATGAAATTGAAAATTAACTAAATAATTTACTTAATAAGTAAATAATTTGCTTAATTTCGATTCATAAATTTAATTTAAATAATTTGCTTAATTTCAATTCATAAATTCACTTAATTTGTGAATTGAAAATTGCTTGGACTTAATTACTTCATTTATGAGTGCTCTTTTATTTATAAGCCAATTTGGTAGACTCAGCATATGATAAATGTATATTCATAAACACATCTAGACATGTATTCACACACACACACACACACACACACACACACACACACACTCAATAGCTTTTACCTTGGAACTCTGGCCATGAGATAGCAATACAGACTCACCAGCCTGCAAACCTGTTTACATGGCTGAACTTTGTTAGCCTCAATAGGTAATCCAGTGAAGGCTGTTGACCAAAATTTTGGGTAAAGCAGTTTTTATGGCAGTATGATTTTTAAAGGCCAAACCTCCCCAGACCCCAACGAGCACTTGGGCCAAACAGCACCACAGAAAAGACGTCACCTGAAACCGACTAATCCTTCCCAACCCTGCTTAAAACAGCAGCATAAAAACCACACAGAACTCCGTTTTGCTTTCCCATTCCACAGCAAACTATGGATTCCAAAGAATATTGGGGTCAAAAAGTATTATAAATGAATATCAGTTTACTGAATTTTAATTTTCCATGATACACGCACACAAACAATCACCAAACACAATCCAACCGCTGCAGCAACAAGCAAGCCCCAGGCGTGTCCCGGCGGAAACAGTGGGGGCGTGTCCCGGCCGAAACAGTGGGGGCGTGTCCCAGCTGAAACAGTTAGGGTGCCTCCTTTTTTCTTTGCTTGGGCTTGGTCACCCTGCAAACAAAAATTCCGTTGGAATTTCCCAAACTGAGAAGAGCTGATCTTGCTGACTGACATTCACAAAAGATACTCGCTTGCCCAGACACACACACAACACACTATTACAAGCAAGCCCCCAGGAGTGTCCATACAGAAACAGTTGGGTGCGTTCGTCTCTTAGTCAGTTGGGCTTGTTCAACCTGCAAATGGAATTTCAACATTTCCCAAATTGAGAGGAGCAGGTCCTGCTGTCTGGGCCAACAAAGGACACTTAACCTATCCCAATGCATACCTCAGATTTCAAAGGCAGTGCTTCTGAGGCAATCAGGAACACAGTTGGGGCTGGCAGCAGTGGGCCCAGAGAGAGACGGAGACTCACCTCCAGCCAAAATTGGGCTGGTAGCTGCTTAGGAGGGCTTCTGAGACTTCAGGCCCTCAGCAGCTGAGCCACGAGCAAGGCTTTCCCTGTCAGAGAACTGGAATCTGTTACCAAAACACCAGGGGTTCAGTCAGGTCCTGCTGCTCACCCCACAGAAAGCCAGTCACCGAGACCAGGAGTATTGCAAAAGAAGAAGGCTTTAATTGGGTGCTGCAGCCAAGGAGATGGGGGCTCAGTCTCAAATCCCCATCTCCATGACTGAATAGAACCAAGGGGTTTAGGTAGCAGGTAAGAAATGTAACAATGGATAAGGAAACAGGAACTCAGGAGGGGTAAGGAAGCAATCATGGTGAATGAGGGGCCTGGAGTCTCCTTGAATGCAGTGATTTGGTGAGTTTCAGTTCTCTGATACTTTTTAGGCTGGGCGTGGTGGCTCACTCCTGTAATCCCAGCACTTTGGGAGGCCAAGGCAGGCAGATCATGAGCTCAGGAGATCAAGACCATCCGGGCCAACATGGTGAAACCCTGTCTTAACTAAAAATACAAAAAATAGACAGGTGTGGTGGTGGTGTGCACCTGTAGTCCCCGCTACTTGGGAGGCTGAGGCAGGGGAATTGCTTGAACCTTGGAGGCGGAGGTTGCAGTGAGAGCTGAAATTGCGCCACTGCACTCTAGTCTGGTGACAGAGCAAGACTCTGTCTAAAAAAAAGCCAGAAGGGTTAATTTCTGTGTTTATCCAAAACACTGACTATGGGAATGTTGTGTCTGTTTCATGACCCTGGCTCAGGGAAGCAGTCTCAAGGAGTCAAGTGTGCCTGAGGCAGTCAGATTAATTTCATTTTATACGTTTAAGGGAAACAACTACAGCAAAGACGTAGATGAATACATGGAAAACACACATTGGTTAGGTCCAAAAAGTAGGCTATGTGGAAGAGGAGGCTTACAGGTTATAGGTGGATTCAGGGATTCTGTAATTCGCAGTTGGTTAAAGGCTCTATCTAAAACTTGGGGTCAGCACAAAGGAATGTTTTCAGTTGGGGACGCTACATAGCAACCTTGACGGCCTGCAGGTGTGGCCTTGCCATGCATGGCATTAGGTCTTGCTTATAATTTGCTATCTTATTTCCACAAAGAGTCTGTTTTGTCAGCCTTCTGGTCTCTGTTTTAATGTTAGTGCTGGTCAGTTGTGTCTAAACTCCAAAAGGGAAGGGGCATAGCAAGGTATGTCTGACTTTCCTTCCTTTTGTGGCTAAGCACACAGTTTTTCAGGCTTTCCTTGGATCCGCTTGGCCAAGAGGGGGTCCATTCAGTCTGTTCAGGGGGTTTGGGATCTTATTTTAATTTAGAATGCAGTCACACAATGTGCGGTCTTTTGAGTTTGGAGTCTGACACTTAGCCTCATGCATTTGAGATTCATCTGTTTGTTCCAGGGTTTGTTCCTTTTTAATGCTTAATAAATTTTCATTGTTTGGAACTACTATAGTTTATTCCCCTAATGAAGGACATTTGGATTGTTTACAGTATTGGGGATTTATGAATAATGCCATTGTTAAAAGAAAAACTTCAGCCTAATTAAATTTAAAGAAGTTTAACTGAGCACTTAGCAGCAGTTACAAGTGAGGTTTTAAAGGAAAAAAGAAGCTCTTAAGTTGTTTACTAAGAATTGACATTGGTTCAGTAAAGTAACAGGAGCTGTTGACTGGATATCCATTGTTTTTGTATCACAAATTCTAGGAACATGAAGACAATAGGTGAGGGTCACATTGTGGAACATGTGATAACATTTTGGGTAACTTATCAGCGAATCTGGAAACTATAGATGAAGAAAGGAAAAACAAAATGCCTTGAAACA
>PVKV010027645.1:0-26151 GCA_004027835.1 Alouatta palliata | reverse complement strand
TTTGCATTTCTCTAATGACCAGTGATGATGAGCATTTTTTCATATGTTTGTTGGCTTCATGTATGTCTTCTTTTGTAAAGTGTCTGTTCATATCCTTTGCCCACTTTTGAATGGGCTTGTTTGTGTTTTTCTTGTAAATCTGTTTCAGTTCTTTGTAGATTCTGGATATCAGCCCTTTGTCAGATGGGTAGACTGCAAAAATTTTTTCCGATTCTGTTGCTTGCCGATTCACTCTAATGACTGTTTCGAAGAGAATTCTTAAAGGTACAGCTACAAAATCCACTCTGCTTCCCCTTAAAAGACTGTAAGGTTTAACCTTTCACTAAACTACACACTAGTTGTTTTACGTGATTGTACAGGTTTATATCCTAAAGCTCACATCTAGTACAGAACACAAGTATTTCTGGTATTACATTGGATCACATTTACATCTTCAAATAACATTGCAGTGATGGCCAAGTGTACTTGATGAATTCGATTCCACAAATGTGTATTAACATTCTCAGTGTTAGGTCCTGTGCTACACGATGGTGATAGTTCTTTCTTCTTCCCTTCATACGGAAACTCTTTGAAAGAAAAATCTACATATTTATCTTCTCTTCCTTTTCTCTTTCCATTCCTTTTCAACCTTCAACTACCTGACTTCTACCCTAACACTCTATATATACCACTCTGGAAAAGATCCTTACTACTTCCCAATTGCCAGATTTAGTGGACTCCAGTCAATGTTTACCCTACTGTGCCTCTTTGCTGCATCTGATGTGTTGGCTGCTTGTTCCTCTTTTACATTCTCTATGTCCATTCTATCCTTCTTCTGTTTCTGCCATTTTCATATTTTTAATCTCAGGGTTCCTTTTTATCTTATTTATACCTTAAGTGTACATTTTTCAATGTCTCATCCTTCCTTCTTTTACTTTTTTCTTTTTTCTTTTCTCTTCTCACCCTCACTAGATGATCTCATACATATCCAAGGCTTCAGTTGCCATTCATATGCTGATAGATCTCAAGGCCACAGTTCTAATTTAGAGCTTTTCCTTGATAACAAATGCTCTCATGTATCTCTTTTCAGAAGCCCACCAGGCACCACAATCTAATCCTATCTAGAACTCAGCTTGTTATTGTTTCTTTGGGAATATCCTACTGAAGTCCTGCCCTTCATTATCTCTTGCATAAAATACTGCCAAGTCTCCAAGCTGATCCTGTTGCCAAATTCCCACTCCTCCGTCTATCTACTACACCTCTGACAGGGTGAAATTTCAAAAAGGTAGGTGAGGTCTTGTCACAGCCCTGCATAAAACGTATTTCTGACTCCAAGTACCCAGACAATAAAGTTCAAATTCCTTGATATGACATACATAGCTTCCTTGACAACATCTCTGTATTTACAGACCTGTCTTTTGAACTACTCCACATCAACTAACTTTAGTTTTTGAATAAAACATGCTATGTATTGCCTTCTGTAATTCTCATATTGGTCCTTCTGTATAGCAAATTCTACCTCACAGTCGACCAAATGAACTCTTGTACACCTTTCAAAGGAGTTGAAGTATCTCTCTCTAATAAAGCTTTCCATCACTCCTCCTTACATCCCAATAGATGGAAAGGCTCTTACTATCTTTTGCTCCTTCACAATAGCCAATTCATATTTTCATCATGGAGTCTAATTTACTGACCTTATTTTTTATGTGTCTGCTTTATGTTTACATATTTTAAGTTTTACAAAGACAGAGTCTTTGTCTTATTCATTGTTTTATCCCAAGGTTGTCATATGTTAAGCATGCAATAAATGATTAGTAAAAGCATGGTTTCATAAATAAATTAATTTGAAAGCTTTTCTGCTCTCACCTGTCTCAAAGCCTAATGGGGAAACACAAAGAAAACATTAAAAATTATTAAGTATGCAGCTTCAATGGTTGAATTGTGTGCATTCTGACTGTTAGTTCCAGTTAAGTCAAAGGAAGACATATACAATCATAGTAAACATAACATGTCTTCCTGTGTCTTTTGCAATTTGTGTGTATATATACATACATATAAAAATATGGATAGTTTTATGCATTCCCAAATACTGACGCAAAATAAAAACACAGAGCCGGAGTATAATATAAAGTTAGTCAAACTACCCATAGAGCAATTTATTTTTAGAGAAATAAATTTCTTGAGAAATATGTGAGAAGCTACTCCTATACAAGGAACCTGTGTCTTTACCATGACCTAAATTTTGTAGTTAACAATGGCTGTAGATTAGAACGCTTTTAAGGTTGTTGTTCTTTAAGTTGCTGGCAAATTATAGAACAGACTAATAAAAGAATACAAAAAAAAAAAAAAGAATCCACTGGAAACTAGATCCAGTATTTGAAATTCTGATTTGTTCCCTGGGCTTTAGTCATGTTTTATTCTCACTGGAATAGGGTCAGTGTGACAGGGCTGAAGTAGATGGAAGAATGATGAATTTAATGAGGGGAAGAGGTTGAGGAAATTATTCTGGAACCCATGATTTAAGTTTCAAATAAAGATACTTTCTAAAGGAAATGAAATTGGTGATCTCAGTTTGCTCCCTAGCAACTACTGTAGTGGAGACGCAATTTGAATGCATCAGCGTATCTCACATATTGGGAATCTCTGTGGAAATGTATAATAAGCTCCTGTTGGGGCGGTTTTCCATCCTATGCTTCAGTGCTAGGGCATGCAATTGTCCAGATATCTGCAGCATTCTGAGCTGCTCAACAAATTTCAAACGTTTTGGAAATGAAAATAGTTTGAGGCTTTCCCTAAACACTCTCCAAGGTACCAGGCTGATAACAAAGTGGAGCCCCCAAACCTAAACAATTGAAGCCTGTGTCATTTGAGTGCCCAACTTGGCAAGAAACTGACTGACATTTACGTTGAAAATCATACAGGCCATGTGGCTATTGATAAGCTTATTTCAGAAAGAAATACACAGTGACATTTAATCAAAATGTAATTCATTGGTATGAAATTTGATGAGTTAACACAAAGTCAATTGTGTTTGATGGTATATTTCCAATTAACTTAAGACACATTTTAACTTTCTCTGCTTCTTAACAATTAATTTTTTAATCCATTCATAAAAATTAAATAAACACAATGTGCTGAATTTAAAAATCTATCTTCATCAGTTTCCATTTTCAAGTCTTTCTTTTTCAATCTCTTCCGTCCTTTTCTTTTGAAGAAATATAGGACATGAAGAAGGACTGCCATCTACTGGTACACAAGAAACATTTCTGAAATAGATGAACAGCATCAGGTATTCTGGTGGCTTTGTGAAAAGCATTCCCTGACACAAAAGAAAAGGTTATTATACTTTATGCTCCTTAAATGAAACAATGGTTAAAATATTCATTTGCTCAGTCACTCACTTCAGCAAAATTGAATTTATCACCTACTAGTATTGGCAAGCACTGAGCTAAACTCATAGAGAACACAGGAATGACTAAATCATGGTACTTAATAGAAAAATCATTTCATTTTCTTTCCTTCCTCTTTTCATGTACTGTCAATAGTATACAAACGTGTTCTTGTAGCATGCACTTGAGTTAATGGATTGAGGCTCTGAGGATAATATCTGGAAAATATTAAATATTTACAGGCTATGCTGCCAGCAAAAAATTCCCAGGAGGATGCCAGAAGCATACAAATCTCATAAATACCTCTTTTCTCACTCATTCAATATTCAGTCTACTTATTTTAATACTTGTAATAATCCCTTTGTATATTAGTATTCAGAAAGGAATAAAGAAAGAATGGAAAAGTGGCTCTCTTAAATGCTTTTCTTAATAGGAGACATAGAAAAGGAATATTGGAAGTGGTACATAATACACAGAGATATTGATTTTACAACATTAAAACTGATAAATACATCAAGAATATTCAGCACACACCTGAGGATGTTAGAAAGCCTGCCCTAATACCTATGCTACTTACTCTATCAAGCCAGAAACACTCAGGCATTGAAAAAAGCTTACAACGCATATGACCGTAAAAGATGAGTAAATAACAAAAACAATTTGTACAAACATTACTGATTAAAAGTGTTTCAGTAATTTAAAAATCTTACTTTTTCATGAAAACTTGATTTTCCCAGGACACATCAACTTTGAAGATGATATAATGATATTTGTGGATTAGTCTCTAACCCGATTTTATTATCACAAATACAAGCTCTCTCAGTCTCACTCTACCTGTGGATATAACACTCATAAACCCCCTTGACAACTGAAAGAGCATGTATCATTCATTTAGTTCTACAACCTAGTCACAGTATAATGCTTGGTTCATGAGAGGTCCCCAGTATTTTTATATTAGGAGACCAAATGAATATCATTGACTTTCTTGTCCTGTGGGAAATTAGAGGCTCCCACCAGTAATATATCAATGCTCTGCTCTATTGCTTCTAAAGTCTCAACATTGCTTTATTAAAGAAAAAATCATGGTGAAGTAATTTTAGACTTACAGAAAAGTTACAAAGATAGTAGAGAAAATTCTCATATACTCTTCATCCAGCTTCCCCTCAATGTTAATATTTCACATAACCAAAGTATAATTATTAAAAGTAAGACTATAACAACCTTACACTACCATTAACTAAACTAGGGGCCGCCAACCCCCGGGTCATGGACTGGTACCTGTCCATGGCCTGTTAGGAACTGGGATGCAAGGCAGGAGGTGAGCAGCAGTCCAGCAGGCAAAGCTTCATCTGTATTTACGGCCATTCCTCATCTCTGGCATTACTGCCTGAGCTCCACCTCCCATCAGATCAGTGGTGGCATTAGATTCACATACTAGTGCGAACGCTATCGCAAAATGCACATGCAAGGGATCCAGGTGGTGTGGTCCTGAGATTCTAATGCCTGATGATCTGTCACTGTCTCCCGTCACCTCCAGATAAAACCATCTATTTGCAGGAAAACAAGTTTAGGGCTCTTAATGATTCTACATTATCGTGAGATGTATAATTATTCCATTATATATTATTATGTAATAATAGAAATAAAGTATACAATAAACATAATGCACTTGAATCACTCCAAAACCATTCCACCTCCACCTCAGTCTGTAGAAAAAATGTCTTCCAGTCCCTGGTGTCAAAAGGTTGTGGACCACTGAACTAAAGTACAAAACTTTTTTTGTTTCTCCACCTTTTCCACTGAAGTACTTTTTTATGTTCTAGCCACACCTCGTTTGGTTGTGCTTCACTTTATTATGCTGTACAGACACTGGGCATTTTACAAACTGAGGGCTTGTGGCCACCCTGCCTTGGGCAACTGTATCAGCTCTATTTTCTCCAACAGAATGTGCTCAATTCATGTGTCTGTATCACATTTAGGTACCCGTTTTCTAAATATTTCAAACATTATTATTATTATATCTGTTATGGTGACCTGTGATCTGTAATTTTGATGTTACCATCATAATTGTTTGGGTGCACCATGAACTATGCGCATAAAAGATAGTGAACTTAACAGATAAATGTTATGTATGTTCTGACTGGTTCCACCAACCTGTCATTCCTTCATTTCTCTCCCTCTCTTCAGGCTTTCCTGTTCCCTAAGATACAATATTAAAATCAAGCCAAGAAATAACCCTACAATGGCCTCCAAGGGTTCAAGTGAGAGTCACATAACTCTCATTTTAGATCAAAAGCTAGAAATGATTAACCTTATGAGAAAGGCATGTTAGAGATAGGCCAAAAGCTTGGCCGCTTGTGCCAAAGAGTTAGCCAAGTTATGAAAGGAGAAGTTATTGAAGGAAATCAGTGAACACATGAATGATAAGAAAGCAATACAGCCTTATTTCTGACATGTAGAAACTTTTACTGGTCTAAATAGGACATTGAACCAGCTGTAACATTCCTTTAATTCAAAACTGAATCCAGAGCAAGGCCCAAACTCTCTTTTAATTCTGAGAAGGCAGAGAGAGGTGAGAAAGCTGCAGGAGAAAGGTTGGAAGTTAGCAAAGATTGATTAATGAGATATAAGTAAAAACATCATTATAACATAAAAACGCAAGGTAAAGCAACAAGTGCTGATGGAGAAGCTTCAGCAAGTATTCAGAAAATCTGCCTACAATTATTGATGAAGATGGCTACACTGAACAAAAAATTTTCAATGTAGACCAAACAGCCTTATAATGGAAGAGGATGCCATCTAGGAGTTTCATAGCTAGAGAGAAGTTAATGCCTACTTTCAAAGCTTCAAAAGACAGCTGACTCTTTTGTTAGAGACCAATGCAGTTGGTGACTTTAAGTTGATACTAATCCTCATTTACCATTTTGAAAATCCTAGAGCCCTTAAGAATTATGCTAAATTTACTCTACCTGTACTCTATAAATGAAACAACAAAGCATAGATAATATCGCATCTGCTTAGAGCATGATTTACTAAATGTTTTAAGCCCACTGTTGAGACTTACTGCTCATAAAAAAAGATTGCTTTCAAAATATTACTGCTCATTAACAATGCACCTAGTCAAACAAGAGCTCTGATGGAAAGATACAAGATTAATGTTGTTTTCATACCTACAAACTCAGTATCCACTCTGTAGCACATGGATCGAAGAGAAATTTCAACTCTCAAGTCTCATTTGTTCAGCAGTACATTTCATAAGACCATTGCTGCCATAAATTGTGATTCTTCTGATAGACCTGGACAAAGCAAGTTGAAAAACTTTGGGAAAGAATTTACCATTTTAAGAAGTCATTAAGAACATTAGTGATTTACAAGAGAAGGTCAAAATGCCAGCAGTAACAGGAGTTTGGAAGAAGTTCATTCCAACCCTCAGGTGATTTTGAGGGTTCAAGACATTAGTGAAGGAAGTAACTGCAGATGTGGAAATAGACAGGCCAAGGAAAATGTGGCAGATATACACCATGGAATACTACGCAGCCATAAAAAACGATGAGTTCGTGTCCTTTGTATGGACATGGATAAATCTGGAAACCACCATTCTCAGCAAACTGACACAAGAACAGAAAACCAAACACCACATGTTCTCTCTCATAGACGGGTGTTGAACAATGAGAACACCTGGACACAAGGAAGGGAGCATCACACACTGGGGTCTATTCGGGCATACTAGCGGAGGGACAGCAAGAGTCAGGGAGGTTAGGAAGGGATCATAGGGAGAAATGCCAGATATAGGTGACAGGGGGATGGAGGCAGCAAACCACCTTGCCATGTATGTACCTATACAACAATCCTGCATATTTTGCGTATGTACCCCAGAACCTAAAGTGCAATCAAATGAAAAACAAAAAGAAGTGGAGCCTGAAGATGTGACTGAATTGCTGCAATCTCATAATAAAGAATGGATGAGAAAAGTTTTCTTTTATGGATAAGCAAAGAAAGTGGTTTCTTGAGACGAAATCTACTCTTAGTGAAGATGCTGTGAACATTATTGAAATGCCAACAAAGGATCTAGAGTATTTCATAAACTTAGTGATAAAGCAGCAGCAGAGTTTGAGAGGGTTGACTCCAATTTTGAAAAAAAGTCCTACTTGGGTAAAGTGCTATTAAACAGCATCACATCCAACAGAAAAATTTTTCATGAAAGGAAGAATCAGTCAAGGACGCAAACTCTGTTGTTGTCTTGCTGTTAAAAATTGCCACAGCCACCCCAATCTTTAGCAATCACCACACTGATCAATCAGTAGCCATCAACATTGAGACAAGCCCCTCCATCAGTAAGGGCTCAAATAATCATTAACATTTTTAGCAATATAGTATTTTTTATTATGATATATATATGATTTTTTAAACATCATGCTATTACACACTTAATAGATTATAACTTTTACATGCACTGGGAAACCCAAAAAATTTTATGACTCACTTATTGTGAAATTTGCTTTAATGTAGTGGTCTGGAACCAAACCCACAGTATCTTCCAAGTATGCCTGTACCACAGTGAATTTAGTTGTTATGTCTCTTTAATCTCCTCCAATCTCTGACAGTTCCTCAGTGTTTCCTTGTCTTTCATGACTTTGACACTTCTGAAGAATACAAATAAATTTTGTAAAATGGTCTTCACAGCAAGTTTGTCTCATGTCTTATCATGGTTACACTGTGTTATAGAATTTGGGGAATAATACTACAAAGAATAAGTGCCCTTCTCATCACATCATATCAGGAGGTACATGATATCAACATGTCTTAGTACTTATGATGTTAACTTCAATAACTTGATTAAGATGATATCGCCAGGTTTATCCACTGTAAGCCCTACCTCCTGGAGAAATAAATACCAAAAAATTTGTGGCTGTTTCTCCAGCCTCAGGTAATTTCCTCACATATAAGCACTAATAGATATTGAGCTAATGACTCAGGAAGAAAACCTTCGCCTATTTCTAGAGCTCTTTCTCTTCACCTCACTTCTCTTCAGTATGCTGCTCAAGAAATTTCTCTCTGTATTCTCAACTTAGCTTTCTTGACTCAGAGAAACTGCCTGGCTCTGTTTGAATTCCTCCTCCCTGCACTGCATCCTAAAAATTTTCTTAAGACAGTAAGCTGTGTTAATTATAGAATTCACCTTATTTGTTTTCCTTCTCTCAGAAGCCAGATATCTAATTTCTTTAAACCATTGTTTCACGTGTATCTTTATTTGTTTACATTGGATGGATAAATACCGAAGTAATTGCCTGGTCCAAAGTTTTAAATACTATCTGTGTGGTGATATCACCGAATATTAAAATTTTAGCTCAGAACTCTTCCCTGAACTATAAACACATATTCCATTTCCTATTTTATATTTCCCCTTAAATTCTCATTGGCATTCTAAACTCAACTTATCCAAAGCAGAACTCCTGATTTATTATACCACCCATTTCTCTCTTGCTCCTCTTAATCTTAATACATGTTACTACAAGTCACTCAGATACTCAATTAAAAATCTGGGCATTATCTTTGACTCTTCTCTTCCCCTGACTGCCATATCCAATACATTAGCAATTCCTATTTTTCTATTTCCAAAATTCATATCAAATCCAACCTCTTGTCTCTGTCTGCACTTTAACTGTCCTCAGTATCTCTCCTCTGAGCCATGGTGGAAACTCGTAAACTACTTACTTACATTCTTGCCTCTCCCCTTTCTTTCATTATCCAGGAGCCAGAATAATATTTTAAATATATATATACAGAAGAGTATTAGCAAGATGACAGAGTAAAAAACTCTGGACTATCCTTTCCCCCATTAACACAATTCAGTAACAATTCACAGACATATCCCCTTTGTGAAAAACTAATTGAAAGGCTCTTGTATCCTGGGCAAACACAAAACCAGACTCACGGAAGCTTGTAGGAATATTCAGAACACCCTCCTACCAGAATTCCCATACCTGACATACGGCCATAGATGGATTGGAAAGAGACCACCTCCCCGGTCCCCCAGCTCCTAACTTCTCTCAGGTAAGGAAAAGAATTGGTTCACATATAAGTGCCCCAACTTTTCCACAGAGGCACCCAGAGGACTGGCTTCTGTCTTGCCAGTCTTGAAGCACTGATGGGTCCAGAATAATCTAGCCAACTGGGGAAGAACAAAAATAGCAGTGTGAGGCATATTCATCATAGCTTTGCCCCTCAGCTCAGAACAGCGTGAGCACAGGGAAAATTCCAGCTCCCAACATCTCCCACAGGAGGAAAAGAGTTGGTCCATGCATCCAGCATCCCAACTTTCCTTCAAAAACGTCACAGTGGACTGGTTTCTGTTTTGCCTGTCTCAGAGCACTGACCTGGCAAAACGTAGCTGCGTGGGGGCGAGTGAGAACAGATGGAGGTTTGGGTTGGCAGTCACCATGGCCTGTCTTCCAAAAATTTGAAGAGGGGAAAACACTTCCGAACTCATTTTATGAAGCCAGCATTACCTTGATATCCAAGCCAGACAAAACCACCTCAAGAAAAGAAAACTAGAGGCCAATATCACTAACCAATATAGACAAGAAAATCATTTAAAAATACTAGCAAACTGAATTCAACAGCATATCAAAAGGGTCATATACCATGGAGGATTTATTCCTGAGATCCATGGATGGTTCAACACATGAAAATCAAGTAATGTGACGTACTATATTAATAGAATAAAAAATAAAAATCATATGATCATTTCAACAGATGTAGAAAAAGCATTTTACAAAATTGAGTGAGTTTTCATGATAAAATCTCTCAACAAACTAGAAGCAGAGGAAAATGGCCATATATGAAAAGTCCACAGCTAACATCGCAATTAACAGCAAAATATCTGAAAGCTGTTTTAAGATCTAAGATCAAGAACAAAGCAAGAATGTCCACTCTTGTTACTTCTATTCAACATAGTACTAGACATCTTAGGTAGACTTTCCTGCAATTGGGCAAGAAAAAGAAATAAAAGGCATCCAAATCAGAAAAATAGTAAAACAGTCCCCATTCACATATGACAGAATCTTACACCTAGAAAACTCTAAACACTCAACCAAAAAAAAAAAAAAGTTAGAACTAATAAACAAATTTAGTAAAGCTGTAGGATACAAAATCAACATATACTGTAGTCCCAGCTACTCAGAAAACTGAGTGGGAAGGATGGCTTGAGCCCAGGAGTTTAAGTCCAGCCTGGGAAACACAGAGAGACTCCCATCTCTATTATTTTTTAAATAAATATATAAAAATTTATTATACATCTATAGCATAAAAATAAATTATCTGAAAAGAAAATTCAGAAAGCAATTCCATTTACAATAGCATAAAAAGAATAAAATACTTAGAAATAAACTTAACTAAGGCAATGAAAGACTTATACACTGACGACTACAAAATATTGATGAATAGCATTAAAGGAGACACAAACAAATGAAAAGATATTTTGTGTTCATATATTGGAATAATTAATATTGTTAAAATGTTCATACAATCCAAAGTAATCTACAGATTCAATGTAATTGCCATCAAAATCCCAATAGTATTTTTACAGAAATGGAAAAAGACACTCTAAATTTCATAACAAACACCAAAGACTCCAAAGAACCAAATCAATCTTGAGAAAGAAGAGCAAGCTGGAGGCATCACACATCATGATCTCAAAATGTATTCCAATGCTACAGTAAGAAAACAGTGTGGTGCTGGCACAAAGACAGATATGTAAGCCAAATGGAATAGAATACAGAACTCAAAAATAAATCTATAAATATACACTTTTCAACAATAGTGCCAGGCATGCGCAATGGGGAAAGGATAATCTCTTCAACAAATGATATTGGGAAAACCAGATATTCGCATAGAAAAGAATAAAATCTGACCAATATCTTATACCATACGCAAAAGCAACCCACAATGGTTTAAAAACCTACACATAAGATCTGAAACTATAAAATTTTTAGATGATAATATAGGGGAAAACCTTCATGACATTTATCTTGGCAACGATTTCATGAACATGGCACCAAAAGCACAGGCAAAAACAGACAGGTGGGACTACGCTGAACAAAAATCTTCTGCACATCAAAGGATACCTTTTACAGAATAAAAGACAATCTATAAAATGGGAGAAAATACTTGCAAACTGTGTATCTGATGAGGGGTTACTATCTGAAATGTGTAAGTAATTTCTATAACTCAATAGCAGAAAAACTAATAACCTGATTTAAAAGTGGGATTAAGACTTGAATAGAAATTTCCTCCAAAAAGACATACACATGTCGAACAGGTAGATGAAAAGATGCTCAATGTCACTAATCATCAGAGAAATGAAAATATAAACCACAGTGAGGTATCATCTCATACCTGTCAGAATGTCTATTATCAAAAATAAATAAAGTGTTGGTGAGGATTTGGAGAAATCAGAACCCTTGTACACTGTTGATGGGAACACAGACTCACGCAGCCATTATGGAAACAGTATGGAGTTTTCTCAAAAATTAAAAATAGTATCACCATATGATCTGCCATCCCACTTCTGGGTATTTATCCAAAAGAATTGAAATCAAGATCTCAAAGATATATTTATACACCCATGTTCACTGCAGCGCTATTCACAATAGGCAAGATGTGGAAGCAACCTAAATCCCCCTTAACAGATGAAAACACAAAGAAAATGTGTATACACATGTAATGGATGTTATTCAACCTTTAAAAAGAAGGAAATTCTGCAATATACAATAACACGGATAAACCTTGAGGGCATTATACTAAGTTAAATAAATCAGTCTCAGGAGAACAAATGGTGCAGCATTCCACTTATATGAGTACCTAAAATCACCAAATTTATCAAGTAAAGAGTGGAATGGTGGTTTTCAGAGGCTAGGAGAAGGGAAAATGGGGATTTACTCATCAACAAGCATAGAGTTTCATTTAGGAAAAATTAATAAGTGCCAGAAATCTGCTGTACAACACCATGCCTATAGTTAACAATACTGTATTATGCACTTAACATTTGGTTAAGAGAATAATGGACTAGTTAGGGTTCTCAGAGAAACAGAATCCTTTCCTGAAGTGTTCTTCCCCTGGCTCGTAATACGGCTTGCTTATTTTTCATCCTTCAGGTTTCAGCTTATATGTCACTTTCTTTAGAAATCATTCCTTGACCACCCTATTTAAAGTTGTGCTCTTACCTCTGTGACCCTCATTTACATCATGGTATTTAATTCCTTTACACACTTTAAATGATTTATCATTAACTTATTTACTCACTTCTTTATGTATTCATTACCTGTGTCATAGACAGAAACCTCTAAGGGAAAAGTCATCTTTTTTTGTCACCGTATCCACAAGACATGATTGTACCTGGTATTCATTAGATTTTACATAAAAATTATTGAATATATTAATGAAGATATAAAGATATTTTTCACAGATAGGAAAGAACCTAGTGTTATGGTCCAAGCAAGATCTGACTTGGTAAGATCTTGTTAGAAATCTAGACAACAGGGCAGCAAACCAGAGTCTACATGTCAAATAAAACCTGCTTTTGAAAGTAAAGTCATGCTGAAAGACAGCCATATGCATTTGATGCCAAATTGTCTACAGCTACAGTGGCAGAGTTAAATAATTACAACAGAGACTATTTGGCCCAGAAACCTTAAAACGTTTACTATCGGTTCCTTCCTAAAAAATGCTTGCCAACTCCTAATCTAGACAATGTAGAGATAAGGGGGATAATGCAGAGGGAATAGAATATATCAAGCATTACTCTCAGACCAGAAGTCTGTGTTCCTTGATAATACATATGCAGTTCATCTCTCTCCTACTTCACGGTCTGTTTCCTACCTTCTTCCCTACCACTATCACCCCAGGAATAGGATAACTTCTTCACAGTGTAGATTCTATGTTTCCAAGACTCTAACTATAAATCTTTAAACCACCTCCATTACTACCATAATGTTAAAGACAGGAACGACTTGTACTTTCTGTATGTTGTCACAGTATTCCAGAACCTCCATGTTTCATATGCTGAGTTAAAAACTATCATCATTCTTGCTATTTCTTTTGCATTTTGAAAATGCTGCCATTTTGTGAAACTTATTAAAATGTATATTGTTTTTGTTGAAATTCTATTAAAATGTAATTTCAGCCAGAAACAGTGATACATCTTCCTAGGACCATTAGTTCCTTTTAAATGGGCATTCAATGCGTTCAACCTTTCAAACCATAGTACTGCCAACTAGGCCACTAAAAATGTAATGTGCATCTCCAGTGTTTTCCAGAGTTCCTAAAATCAACTTGAAGAAAATATGTTACTCAGCTAGCAATGAGTGTTTGTGACGTAAGGTGAAATTATGCCTTTTTCCTACCTTCCGGCCTCCTTACACTTAGAAGCAGATGACAATGAAAGATTTGTCTGCCACAGAAGTCTTAGATTGCCCCAGTGACCTATTACTTTGTCACCATTCCAGCTGATAGGATGTGATGACTTGATTTCATATAACTTCAGTCAAATATACAATGACAGTGCCTTATAGACTTAATGATGTTACAACAGCACTATTTTGTGCTCCAATATGAAAAATTAGAGAGGTCACCAGGTCACTATGGAAAACATGCTGAATTTGGGAAAAAGACTATTATGAGTTCATGTACCTTCCCACTCGGCTTTTTCCTCTCCAGTTTTAACCTTTATTATAACCACAGCATGAGAAATTAGAAAGGAAACTGACTAAAAAAAAAACTAAACTATAGTTTCATTGGTAACCACAGATGAAAGTACAGAGATATTAAGAAGATGTGAATGCTTTTATTGGTAGCTATCTTAGCTACTTTATGTCTGTGGCAAAGCAGCCAGCATAATTATTTGAATGACTTGGAATCCTCCAATCTTGCACTTAAAAAACAAAATAAAATGACCTACTTGCCTATCTTCTATAATTCACTCATTCATTACTTAATATGTTCTGCAACAAAAGTTTCTGGGTGATTTTAAGTAAATAGAGTCAAAATCAAAGCAAATCAAAATAAAAACAAAAAACTGATAAAGCAACTATAAAACACAACAAAGTTATTTGGTGTGTAGCTTAATAGTCAAGCATATCACATTAACATGATAACATATAAAGGATATGTAATAAATTATATTACAGGAGCCAAGATATGGAGACTATCAGCTTTTCCTCTAAAAGTAGAGTAAGATATTAGTTTATTATTAAGAAACCAGTTTGTATTGTTTTGTGTGCTACACTTCTGTTAAACAGAAAATAACCTACTTTCACAATTACTTACTCTACAGACTCTTTTCATTCCCAAATTTAAGAATTTGTTATTATAAATACTGAATTTCATGGATTTTCACTTCCTTAAATCTTTTGCAGTTCAACATGAATCAGATACCAGCATCCCAAGGAAGAAAAAAATTCCAAATTATAAGAGTAATAGGTTAGATGTAAAAATTGACAATATTTATAATACAAATACACAAAGAAATAGTTTATTCATCTATTCAGCCAAATGAAATGCAATCGCATATGTAAGACAAGAAAAGTGGGTTCCTGTTGTTCTTCAGTTTGTGTAGTTTTATTTACTTGTTTTGCTAAATGCTTTCAAATACTCTAATTCTTTTCTTCTTTTGACCAGTATTTTTAAACCTTCTTAAAAAGGAAGGTTGGTACTGAAAGAGAAATTCTTTTTTTTTTTTTTGCAACAGAGTCTTGCTTTACTGCCCAGGCTGAAGTGCAGTGGCACTATCTCGGCTCACTGCAACCTCTGCTTCCTGGGTTCAAGCTGTCTCAGCCTCCCGAGTAGCTATATTTACAAGTATGTGCCACCCCAACTGGCTAATTTTTGTACTTTTAGTAGAGATGGGGTTTCACCATGTTGGTCAGGCTGGTCTCAAACTCCTGAACTCAGGTGATCCTACCACCTCAGCCTCCCAAAGAGTTGGGATTACAGGCATAAACCACTGTGCTCAGCCAGAAAAATTAGTTTAAAACATCCCTTCGAAAAGATATTTTTCCACATAAGCACAGTTTCACTTTTTTCCTACTAAAGGAATAGTCATCTAATGTCCTCCACATGGTGTGAGCAATTTATTGTTAAATTAGTAAATCTTCCGCACACATATATTTCCACTCTCTGAAACTTTGGTCATGCCATTTTATCCCTTGAAATGTTCTTCCCTCATCTTCATTTGCATCAGGGAACAATTCAGCTAAAGCTGATATACTGCTAGGTATCCTAACCAACCATTAAGAATCCCAAGTGAATTCGGTTATCTTCACCCTTAAAGATACTCTACATGCTTAGAATCCCTCAAAATGTTCTATTTAGTTTGCCCAATTTCTCTCCTCTATATAGTATCCATCATCATCAACAATAAATCTTTTTCGAGTTATATTTAGTATTACATACTATTCAAAATGATGGCACTACAGTCAGTTACAAGAAAACTACAATTAATTTACTAGGTACTATCCCAGATGCTGGAACTACACAATAAAGCTCTCAAAGTATTAACAATTAAGTTTGGGGTTTAGCTTATACACATTAAGATAAAAATAAATGATAGAAATAATATATAGTATCAAGTGGTAGCCCAGAATGTAGAAGAGAAAAAAATTCAGAGAAAGGAGAGATTTTTATCAGCAGACACAGTTGGAAAATACATATTGGAGGTAGGTATATATGAACTGGTTTCACTGACACAGAAAATTTACATTAGAAACAGAAGAGAATAATAAAGACAAAGGCCATGAATGCTAAAGTAAATGCCTAGATTTATTTTGTAGAATGACAAAGAGTAAATGAACACTTTTGAACTATGAGTGACATAAATAAAGAATTGCTTTACAAAGATTAATCTGGCATTAAGAGTGCTATATGAGTTTGGGGTAGAAAGATGTATCACAAGACTTTTGCAGAAGACTAAGATAATCGTGCTGTGCAATGCAGCAGTGCCTGTGGGATTAAGAGGAAAGTTGTTTAACAATATCACAAAGAAAAATATAATCAAAATTTACAACTGACATGACATGGAGAAAAATCTGGAAAGAGACTAAGGCTAGGGAAGAATAATGTTGGTTCATGAAACTGACACAGGCAAGATCAAAGTCAGTACCGGGAAGATATAAGAGAAGAAGCGTTATTTATGGGTCATGTTTTAAAAAATTAAGTGAACGACAATTTTGCTTTGGCTTGTTGCCTCATATTCTCCCTTCTGAGATGGCTACATCTTGTCTTCCTCTGTTTATGAACTACCTTTGACAAACAGAATAATTCAGTAAATCTTATTCTGTAATGCTTTTTATTATTCACTTATTTAATACACATGTATTGAGTTTATAGTAAATGTTAAGCATTATGTTAGGCAGTGAGGTAACAATGATGAACAAAAGAAACGCCGTGCCTACCCTCATTGTAGATACGGAGTAATAGAGAAGACAGATACTTAACAAATAATTGCTTAATTAACTACTTAATATGATTGTTACACATATTGCTAAGCAGAAGTAGAGATGGGGTTTACAGCAGGAGGAAACCGCTTAATCTGGCAAGAGATTCTGGGAATAATGCTCTGACAAATTAAACTAATATTTAACAGGTGAAGGATGAGGAGGAGTTAGCTAAATTAGAAAAGACAGCAAGTGAGCCTGGGCAACATGGAGAAAACCTCTCTCTACAAAAAAAAAAAAAAAAAAAATTAGCCAGTCATAGTGGTGTGAGCCTGTAGTCCCAGCTACTTGGGAGGCTGAAGTGGGCAGATTACCTGAACCCAGGAGGTGAAGGCTGCAGTGAGTTCTGATTGCACCACTGCACTCCAGCCTGGGTGACAGAGACCCAACTACCAAAAGAGAGAGAGAGAGAGAGAGAGAGAGAGAGAGAGATTGGAGAAAGAAGAAATTATTTACATTTATATTAGAAGTGAAAAGAATATCTCACATACAGAAAGCAGTAAAAGCAAGGGTTATGAGGACAACAGATCTTAGTACATTTTAGGGATAGAAAAGGTTGGTGTGAATGGAGCAATGTGAGCAAGAGAGGGAGATGGTAAGTGAAAGGTGAATGTCTTCACTCATTTGTTGCTACAAAGGAACACCTAAGGGTAGGTTTTATTCAAGTTTTATTTGGCTCATGGATAAAACGTTTTATTTGGTGCATGTGTGGCACTGGCATCTGCATCTGGTGAGGGCCACAGGCTGCTTCCATTCATGGTGGCAACAAGGAGCCAGTCTGTAGAGAGATTATGTGGCAAAAAAAAGTGAGAGAGACAGAGGGGAGGTGCCAGGCCCTTTTTACCAGCCAACTCTCATGGGAACTAGCAGAGTGAGGACTCACTCATTACCATGAGGACCACATCAAGCCATTTATGAGGGATCTGCCCTCATGACTCCAACACCTCCCATTAGGCTCCACATGCAGCAGGGGATTGAGTTTCAACACGAAGCTTGGGGAAGTCAAATATCTGAACCATAGCCATGAGGATGGAGAAACAGCCAGGAACCATATTGTCTGAATCCTGGAGAACGTATACATTTATCCACAGAGCAATGGAAAGATATTAAAGGCCTATAACAAGGTTTTTTTTTTTTTTCTTTTAACAATATGGTGAAAGTGTGAGTACTGGAATGGAGAAAGGCAAGATTAGAAACAGGAAAACCAGTTTAGAGGCTGTTTATCTAAGTCTAGGCAATTTATCATGGTAGCTTCAAGTAGTAGCAATATAGTTTGAGAGACATAAACACATTCAAGACACATTTTGCACATTTGGGAAGTCAAGCTGGCATGATTTAATAATGAAGTAGATGTGAGGAGTAAAGTAGAAGGATTGTTAAGGATGGCTCCCAGGTTTCTAAAAAGAGCAACTCAGTGAATTAAAAAATCATTTGCTGACACAGTGTGGATATTGTCCCGACCCAAATATCATGTTGAAATGTAAGCCCCAGTGTGGAAGGTGGGGTCTGCTAGGAGGTGACTAGACCACAAGGGTGAATTTTTCATGAATGGTTTAGTACTATCCACTTGGTACTGTCCCCTAACAGTAGTGAGTGAGTTCTCATTAGATCCAGTCATTTTTTCTTAAGTGTATGACACCTCCCCTCTCTACCTTGTTTCTGCTTTCACCATGTGACATGCTTGCTCCCCCTTTGCCTTCTGTCAAGATTGTAAGCTTCCTGAAGCCTCCCCAGAAGCCCAGCAGACATCAGCAGCATGCTTCTGCTAAGGCCTGAGAATGTGAGCCAATTAAGCCTCTTTTCTTTATAAATTATCCAATGTCAGGTATTCTTGTATACAAATCAAATTATGATTTAACACAGTTGCCAAGGCAGTTAACATCAGAGGAGAAACTGGTTTGACAGGAGCAGATCATGGGTTCAGTTTTTTACCATGAGGCACCTACGTAGATTATTCCAATAAAGAGTATATATGAGTTTGGAGATCAGTGTGGATCTAATGCTTCAGTGAAACATTAGGGAAAAGATTTCTGATAACAAAGATAAAGTGATGCAAAATACTTTTCATTATCTATAACTTAATATAGTAGGTGAAATAAAACCTTCATCTAAGTGAATATGTGAGCGTAAAAATTATATAAGTTTTATTCATTTAATTAACATTCTGATGAAAAGAAATTATCTTTTCAAAGGAAACTCAATTAATTTATCTAATAATAATGTTGTTACTTTTATTCGTTTAAATAAAAGTAGTAACTGTCCAAGGTCTAATTTCTTCCCATACAGAAGAATAACATTTGGCAGGTTAATGTGCCATTACAACCACTTTGTACTTTTCTTTTTACTTTCTAGGCAAATAACATTTTTCCATGGAATAACTACAGATGACAAAAGATATGCAGTTAATAAAAAGCCATTTAAAAGACACCATCCGTGTCAAAGGATCAAATATTCAAGAAATAAATGAATTGTTAAAATATAAGTTGTCTTGTAATGTACTGCATCCATCACTTCTCTAATGCATGAGTGCTTGCCATAGCTGAACATTTTCTGCTAAGTTTTGTTTGAAATCTTCTAACAAAAAAGAAACTGTATTTCAAGAGCAATAATTTTATACAATCATTCTATCATGCATTTATTTCTTTGTTCATTTGTGCATTCATTTATTCATATATTCTAACTTCACAAAGCATTGTGCTAGATGCCACAGAGGGGAAAGTTGAATAAAATTATAAACCAAATATGGGTACTTGCTCCTCAAGCCACTTAAAACCTGGCAAATATGAAAGAAATTTGCTATAATACTTGAAAAATAAGTGATAAAAGAAAGCATATAAGTAAAGTATCATAGTATTGAGGAGATGAAGAGTCTTCTCTTATCTAGTAAACAACTGAAGGCTTATAGTAGATATTGTGGTTTGCCTCCCTAGCAATTTTTTTTTTATCAATTACAAACAGCCATGAAACTGATGAGCTGCACACTCCAGCGGAGGATCCTGTTCAACATAGCTCAGAGGTAAGCTCTAATCATCTAATCTAATCTAATGGGCCTTTCTCAGGCCATATGAGTGAGAATGTCAGCTAAGCTATTTCAGTATGAAGCCAAGAACTTTTACTGAATTGGAGCTGAGTAGGTGGAGAGGGTGGGGAGATGCTTTCTTTTTCTTGTTCTGTGTAATGTGGGATGTTAATGTAAGACTTCGAATTGCTCCAACGTTGTATAATCCTAGAGGAAATCAATCAAAGAAAGAGATCACATGAAGGAATAGAGAGACAAGGGAATTGTATATAAATGAATCTGATTCCTCATGAAATTGTACATAAACCTTTTGCTTTATCTTAACTTTCCTGTGTCATAAACCTATACATTTCCTTTATTAATTATACCAATTTGAGTGGCTCTCTGCTACTTATAATCAACACTATTCTAACTACAAAAATACTCATAAAGGAAATAGCATCTGACCTAGAGTTTGAAAAATAGTTAAGATTTTAGCATAAAAGGATGAAGGGAAGCATTCCAGACAGAGAGAATAAACACTTAGGAAAGCAGGAGATTTCTGTGGCACCTCAGTTTGACTCTAATAGACACTGAATACAGATGTGGCCTGAAAGGGATGGTTAGGTGGAAGGTTGCATAGTAAATGAATGTCTGGCTAACTAATGACAATTTCATTTTATATACCAGTGATTCCAAGAGTTAATAATCATACATCTTTACTAGAAAAAGATCTCACTCCACACCTATTTTTTCACTTGTTTATAAAATATATAGTCTTAATTATGAAAATGCAAATAAAGTTTTAATATATTATTCCCCTATCTTAGTGTATCATCATGTATCTTTACTTAAATATGTTCACTCCTACTTAGAATTACTTTAACAGACAATGACAAACCACTGCAAATTAAACAAGAGCATAACGGGGTAAGAGCTACAGCTTAGAAGCATCTATCTGAGAGCAACGTCTAAAATGGATTAAAACACATATTACTGGAAATAGGGGGATTTGTTTGAGTATTTTTTGCAACAAGTCAGTAATTAAAGAATAAGTGGAAACTTTAATCTGAGTTAAGGCTTTGGAACATTCTAATAAGATTAACTTTTTCTATTCTCCAATCAGTAACTGTTGGATCATATTTTTTAAGTGCTTATTTAGTGAGTTGCATAATTTCTTCAATACTGAACATTTAATATTTGATAAAAATGTAAAATTGAAAGCATTCATACAGGTAAAACATGTACTATATGTTTTTATAAAAATCAGTTAATTGTTTGAAAATTAAAAAATAATAATCATATTAAGATGGTCCAAAGCCTTACTTTTAACAGGGAACTTCCGGTCAGAGAAGCAAAGAAATCTTTAGCATGAATAAAAGACCTGTATATCAATATATTTAAGACAGTGGGCCAGGTCTACTAAATCCTCTCATGTAGAATCTTACCCTTCACCTTAGAAGACATGCAAAGACAGAAAGTCTATCAGAGAGCAACTATGTGTGACCACTCTTCAAATGTTACCAGCATCAATAAAAGATTTCTCTTGAAAAAAAAATTTTAACTTTTATGTTTGGGGGGTACATGTGAAAGTTTGTCACATAAGTAAACTCATGTCATGGGGGTTTGTTGTACAGATTATTTCATCACCCAGGTATTAAGCCCAGTACCCAATAGTTATCTTTTTTCTTCCTCTCCTTCCTTCTTCCCTTCACCCTCCAATGGATCCTAGTGTGTCTCATTTCTTTCTTTGTGTTCATAAGTTCTCATCATTTGGCTCCCAGTTATATGTGAGAACATGTGGTATTTGGTTTCTGTTCCCAAACCATTCTACCAAAAGACACATGCACATGAATGTTTATTCCAGCACTATGCAAAATAGCAAAGACAAGGAATCAACCTAAATGTCCATCAATGACAGATTGGATAAAGGAAATGTGGTATGTCCATATCATGGAATACTAGGCAGCCATAGAAAAGAACAAGATTATGTCTTTTACAGGAAGATGGATGGAGCTGGAGACTGTTATTCTCTTGAAAAACTTGTTTACTTAAATCATAATGTTTGTTATATAGCTATTGTTTGGCTTAGTACCACATGGGCACTGTAATACAACTTTTCATCACAGAGTTCTGAGAACAGTCAGCTTGGAAATCTCAGTTTCTGTACAAGCTCTGTCACTAAGGGTTATAAGATTTAGAGCAAGATTTTAACCTGCCTAAAATTCAGTGTCTTATTTGTTCTTAAAATCTCTCCAAGCTTACATTTCATACCTTATAGCTCTTTGAAATACACATATATGGTAAATTTTTTTATTTTTTTCAGATGGAGTCTTGCTCTTTTGCCAGGCTGGAGTGCAGTGGTGCAATCTTGGCTCACTGAAACCTGACTCCCTGGTTCAAGCGATTCTCCTGTCTCAGCCTCCCGAATAGCTGGGATCACAGGCACATGCCATTACACCTAGTTAATTTTTGTATTTTTAGTAGAGATGGGGTTTCACCATGTTGTCCAGGATGGTCTTGATCTCCTGACCTCTTGATCCACCCTCCTCAGCCACCCAAAGTGCTGGGATTACAGGCATTGAGCCCAGCCCAGACATATTTTTATTATACTTTAAGTTCTGGGATACATGTGCAGAATGTGAGATTTGTTACATAGGTATACACATGTCATGGTGGTTTGCTGCACCCATCAACTCATCATCGACATCAGGTATTTCTCCTAATGCCATCCCTCCCCTAGCATCTCACCCTCTGCCAGCCCTTGGTATGCAAGTTTCCCCTCCCTGTGCCCAGGTATTCTCATTGTCCAACTCCCACTTATGAGTGAGAACATATGGTGTTTGGTTCTCTGTTCCTGTGTTAGTTGGCTCAGAACGATGGTTTCCAGCTTCATGCATGTTCCTGCAAAGGACATGAACTCATGCTTTTTTGTGGCTGCATAGTATTCTATGGTATATATGTGTCATATTTTCTTTATCCAGTCTATCATTGATGGCCATTTGAGTTGGTTCCAAGTTTTTGCTATTGTGAACAGTGCTGCAATAAACATACATATGCATGTGTCTTTATAGTAGAATGATTTACAATCCTTTGGGTATATATCCAGTAATGGGATTGCTGGGTCAAATGGTATTTCTGGTTCTAGATCCTTGAGGAACCACCACAGTCTTCCACAATGGTTGAACTAATTTACACTCCCACCAACAGTGTAAAAGCATTCCTATTTCTCCACATCCTCTTCAGCATCTGTTGTTTCCTGACTTTTTAATGATCCCCATTCTAACTGGCATGAGATGGTATCATTGTGGTTTTGATTTGCATTTCTCTAATGACTAATGATGATGAGCTTTCTTTCATATGTTTGTTGGCTGCATAAATGTCTTCTTTTGAAAAGTGTCTGTTCATATCCTTCACCCACATTTTGATGGGATTGTTTGTTTCTTTCTCGTAAACTTGTTTAAGTTCTTTGTAGACTCAGGATATTAGACCTTTGGATAGATAGATGGCAAAATTTTTTCCCCATTATGTAAGGTTGCCTGTTCACTCTAATGATATATTCTTTTGTTATGCAGAAGCTCTTTAGTTTAATTAGATCTCATTTGTCAATTTTGGCTTTTGTTGCCATTGCTTTTGGTGTTTTAGTCATGAAGTCTTTGCCCATGCCTATGTCCTGAATGGTATTGCCTAGGTTTTCTTCTAGGGTTTTTATTGATTTGGGTCTTATGTTTAAGTCTTTAATACATGTTTAGTTAATTTTTGTAAAAGGTGTAAGGAAGGAGTCCAGTTTTAGCTTTCTGCATATGGCTAGCCAGTTTTCCCAACACCATTTATTAAGTAGGGAATCTTTTCCCCATTTTTGTCAGGTTTGTCAAAGATCAGATAGCTGCAGATGTGTGGTGTTATTTGAGGCCTCTGTTCTGTCCCACTGGTCTATTAATTTGTTTTGGTACCAGTACCATGCTGCACTCCTATTCATCATAATATTGGAAGATCTTGCCAGGGCAATCAGGCAAGAGGAAGAAAGAAAGAGTATTCAAATAGGAAGAGAAGCAGTCAAATTTTCTCTGTTTGCAGATGACATAATTATATATTTAGAAAACCCCATTGTCTAAGCCCAAAATCTCCTTAAGCTGAAAAGCAACTTCAGCAAAGTCTCAGGATATAAAATCAATGTGCAAAACTTACAAGCATTCCTATACACCAATAGTAGAGAGCGAAATCATCAGTAAAATCCCATTCATAGCTGCTACAAAGAGGATAAATACATAGGAATACAACTTACTAGGGATGTGAAGGATCTCTTCAAGGAGAACTACATACCACTGCTCAAGGATAAAAGAGAGGACACAAACAAATGGAAAAACATTCCATGCTCATGGAAAGAAAGAATCAATATCATGAAAATGGCCATACTGCCCAAAGTAATTTATAAATTCAGTGCTATCCCCATCACGCTACCATTGACTTTCTTCACAGAATTCGAAAAAACTACTTTAAATTTCATATGGAAAAAAAAGAGCCTATATAACCAAAACAATCCTAAGCAAAAAGAACAAAGTTGGAGGCATCATGCTCCTTGAAGTCAAACATTTTTATTAAAAATGTTAAATTACTTTGGATCCCTTGGGGGAAAAATTGTTTATTGCTTTATTAATTACTAGCCAGAAATTTATTTCCCTTAAATATTAGCCTGTGAAATACGTGCCTTCTACTTTCCTAAGAGCATACTGAAAGTTTCCAAGAAATATGATGTCAAAGATACCACATGTATGCACATTTTTAATTCCTAGCTAGGCCCTGCTCACAAACCCCATCTACTTTCTTCTCCTACAAAGCAACAGTCTTTTTAACTCTTACTTGTAAATACTGAAGCAGGGCCAACTTTACAAATTCATTTCCTTTTTCCTTTACCCTTAGCCCCACCATACATCTTTGCTTGACCTTTCCAAGTGGAGGGCCTCCCAACAAAAACACACACTGGCTTTTTTAACATTGCAAAACACAGAAGAAAAACTTTCTACTATAAGGGAGAAGATAACTTTGACTTCTTTACTTCCAATAAAAGTCCATCTCTTGTGTGGTACCTACGTTGTTTGCCTTTTAGATGTCATGTCAAAGCTTTGTATGTATACATATACACATATATCATTTACATATAATCACTGCATTTGGCAGACTGTCATAATAAATAGTTTATAGCTAAGCTATTAAATCATAGAAAGGCTAGATAAGTAGGCCAACATCACCCAATTGAGAACTCTGCAGCCATTTGAATTTAGGATGAGAAGAGTAAAGGTATATTACAACACAACAGCCCACGCAGAGATGTGGTCATGCAGAGATGTGGCCATGTTTGTTTACCTATGACATTTCAGTAAAGTCATTTATGATAAAATTGTAACTAGAAACCTGTTGAAAGCTTCACATTTAGGTAACTTTTGGCAGAGAAACTTGTTAAAAGCTTTGTTGAATTCAAATCAACCAAATAGTTCACACTTACCATATTTATATTTTATCATCTCACACACCCAGAAAAGAATAAATATGCATGTTCCTTATAGGGATCACATATATTTTGACCATTTATGTTAAACATACTTTGGGAGATGTTTTACATAGATCATCTCATTTAATTCTAAAAATATAAAATAAATAAAACTATTTTATAAATAAAACTGTTTCCATTTTTAAATTGAAAAAAATAGACCAGTGAATTTAAATAACTTGTCTAAAGTCACACAGTTTTTATGTAGTGATATGGGGATTCAAGCAATTTCACTCTGAAGCCCATGCTCTTTTTTTGTACTATATTCTTTTTCCTTTCCGCCATAAATTACGTTTCCTTAAATGTTCCTTAAATCCACACCATTTCTTGGGGAAAAAAATGGTGACATTATTTTTATTACACAAAAATAATGATATTAAGATAGAAATTGAATCAATGCTGTATTTATATAATCCCACTTAATCCTCATATCAACAATGTAGGCCAGGCATGGTGGCTCACACCTGTAATCCCAGAACTTTGGGAGGCTGAGGCAAGAAGATCATCTGAGCTCAGGAATTTGAGATCAGCTTGGGTAACGTGGCAAAAGCTTGTCTCTATAAAAAAAATACAAAAATTAGGCAGGCATGGTGGCATGTGCCTGTAGTCTCAGCTACTTGGGGAGGCTGAATTGGGAGGATCACTTGAGCTCAGGAGCTCCAGTCATCAGTGAGTTGTGATGGCACCACTGCACTCCAGCCTGGGCAACAGAGCAAGACCCTGTCGAAAGGAAGGAAGGAAGGAAGG